>NW_024121133.1:1917021-2059521 GCF_016745375.1 Pimephales promelas
GAAACGATTCTGAAGAGAACACGCAAAGTGGTGTTGCGTCATCTTTTTTTTATTCTGCGTTTAGACGAGCGTTTTGGGTGGGAAATCCGCGTGCAAATGGAGACGCAAAAGTGTGTGAAATTCAATGTAGTATGCACTTCAGGCGGCTAGGAGTGCATACTACAACAACACCAAGTCCACGGTTAAACATGGTTAAATATATGATATGTTTGTTGTTGTTGTTATTGTTTATTTCCTAAAATGATAAAACCCTTGCAGATTACACCTAGCCTGATCATTACCCAGTAGTCTCACTCTAATGGGTTTTTTTGTGCTCCAGCTAGACTCCAACACTTCAGTCTATTGAAGAATTCTGTTCACCTTCACCTCAACCCTATAAATCATTCTAAGAATCTCTTTCTTCTTTCTCAATAACAGAAAAGTCATCATTTCCTTCTAATGGAGTTTTGCCTCATACCCTGTTTGAGTCTGTCTCCCCCGTCGGCATTATCACCCTGACATCCAGCCCTAACACTCAATGAAACACTGATTCAAAAAACTTCTCAACAATGGACAACTGTTCTGTTCTTCATGTGCTCCTCATGATCTTCATCGTGCCTGGCTGGCTTGGGGGTGACACTTTTATCTCAAGAAAACAGCAAGAGACCCGTTCGAGTAAAGCCTCTCGTGGGTCACATCTGAGAGTGAAACGTGGCTGGATTTGGAGCCAAATATTTGTTGAAGAAGAAGATCCAACACCAAGGAAGATTGGTCAGGTATAACTGGAGTTCACAATGGGCTTTGACACCTCTAAACTAAAGAAATGTGGGAAAAGGTCACATTGCTTAAAGACAAGGATGGGGAGCTCATGAACCAATTCTGTGATAGTCTTACAGTGACAGCCATTTTATTTACCAACAAAAATAATAATAATAACCCTAAAACCTAACATTACAATATTAAGTTGCAATAAAAAATATTGAAGAATAAAAAAAATATTATTAAATATTATTAAAGTATAATATTATTATTAAAGTGTGAGTTCAGAAAATGTTGTTAATTATTTCAGTAAAATTGTAAGCAATGTCTTACATACCCAATTACATGTACTTTTGAATAGTAAACAATACAACATTAAACCGTATTAACGCTCATTTAAATATATTCACATTTTAGTCTCCAATAGCAATACAGTACTTACTCAGCTCAGCTGGTGTCAGAGTCCGAGTCTGTTTTCAGGCTTTCCTTTTCTGTTGGAGAGTTTGCCGTTAGTTCGGTCTTGCTCATCCCCTGCCTGTTGGTTTCCACGGTTTCTGATTGATTTGAGTATTCTGTTCATGTGTGTCGTGTTAACTCACCAGCTCCTTTATTTGCCCTCATGTATTTAAGTCCTCAGTTTCAGTCTGTTACTTGTCCTGTGTTATTTAAAATTGATGTTGTAGTGGTTACTATATGTCTCCAAGTGATCTCCAAGTGATCTCCTGCATGTTTCTTTAGTTTTAAATTTGCAATTAAATGCTATTTTGTTACTTCCAAATCATGCGCTTCACTACAGCCACCAAACCGTGACAGACGGTGTATAGTCAATGTGAGGACTCAAGGGTGTCTTTTTCTACTTTTATTAATTATAATTAGATATATATATATATATAGTTGCAAAATCTCTTTTACATCCTCTTTATTTTCCTTCAGCTGAAATCAGATTACGACACAGGCGACTTTTCTATCAAGTACATCTTATCAGGTGAAGGAGCTGGTGAGATATTCATCATTGATGAGTACACAGGTGACCTTCACTCATTACAGTGTCTGGATCGCGAGCTGAAGTCCTTCTACTTACTGCAAGCCCAGGCCATCAACCGCAGATCCAAACAGCCTGTTGAACCTGAATCTGAGTTTATTATTAAAGTCCAGGACATCAATGACAATGCTCCAGAATTTATCAATGAGCCTTACATATCCAGCATCCCAGAGATGTGTCCCACAGGTGCGTTGACCCACTGTTTCATATGTTCATGACAAATAAAGAAAACTTAAAATATTATGCATGGTCTATGTTAATAAATGATTTTATGAGTGCTAAAAAAGTTTATGTTCATACACAGTTTGAGGTGACACTTTAGAATACTGTTCTGTCATTAATGAATAACTACACAGGAACAAATGAGTAACAATACCCGTCATTCGGATCAGACGTTAAACCGAGGTCCTGACCCTCTGTGGTCATTAATAATCTCAGGATTTTACGCACCCTCGCTGGATCACCGAGCACCATCTCGAGGGACATTCACGGGATCAGAGCACCAGCCGTCCACTGAGGTCTCTGCATCACCATCCATCTTGCGTTGGTGTCCGCCCGACTCTTTACTGTGTTGGCTGTCATCTGTGTTTTGTGCCTTCTGACCTCCTTGTCTGTGGACTTTAATAAAGAGTATTATTGCATTTACATCCCGTTACTGTCGTCCGTTACGGGCAGTATGTTTTGGGTCATTATCATGCTGGAAGACCCATCCACGACCCATCTTCAGTGTTCTGGTTGAGGGAAAGAGGGTCTCGTCCGAGATTTTACAATAGAGAAACATGCTTGACTGTAGGGATGGTGTTCTTGGGGTCATAGTCTGCATTTCACTTCTTCCAAACACGACAAGCTGAGTTGAAGACAAAGAGCTAAATTTTGGTCTCATCTGGCCACCGCACTTTCTCCCAAGCCTTCTCTGAATCATTTAGATGTTCATTGGCAAACTTCAGAAGGGCCTGTACATGTGCCTTCTGAGCAGGAGGACCTTACAGGCGCTGCAGGATTTCAATCCGTTGCAGTGTAGTGTGTTACCCAATGGTTTGCTTGGTGACTGTGGTCCCAACTGCCTTAAGATCATGAACAAGCTTCTCCCGTGTAGTTCTGGGCTGATCCCTGTGATCATCTTTATCTCATTCTCATGATCATCTGTACCCCATGAGCCCAGATCTTGCATGGAGCTACAGGCCGAGGGCGATGGATGGTTATCTTGTATTTCTTCCATTTCTGAATAATGGCACCAACAGTTGTCTTCTCACCAAGCTTCTTGCTGATGGTCTTGTAGCCCATTCCAGCCTTGTGCAGGTTTGCAATCTTGTCCCCGATGTCCATCCACAGCCCTTTGGTATTGGCCATGGTGGTGGAGAGGATGGAATGGAAGGTGGTGATGGTGCAGTGGATAAGACACATGCCTTTGGTGTGAGAGACCCAGGTTCAAATCCACTGTGAGACACCAATGTGTCCCTGAGCAGCACACTTAACCCCGAGTTGCTCCAGAGGCGTGCGACCTTTGACATATATAGCAATTGTAAGTCGCTTTGGATAAAAGCGTCAGCTAAATGAATAAATGTAAATAAATGTTAAAAAAGTATTTTATACACATAACAAGCTGACATTAGGAAAACTTTATTAAAGTGACAGGACTAATCTGTGTTTCACATGGGCACATTACCAATCTTTGGGAGCCAGGATTCTTGCTGGTTGATTGGGAATCAAATACTTATTTCACTCAATCAAATGCTAATCAATTCATAACCTTATATAATGTTTTTCTTTCTGTTTTTTTTTTTTTTTTTTTTTTTTTTTTTTTTTTTGGTTGATATTTCTGTCTATCCATTCAAATAACCTACCATAAAAGAAAAGACCCTTCATTTCTTTGTAAGTGGGCAAACTTACAAAAATCATCAGGGGATCAAATAGATATTTTCTCCACTGTAAATCCCAAGCTTTGGCTTTACATCACATGCGATTTACTCGTACAGTGTCAGTAGGTTACCATGCTGAAATCGCACAGTGCATAACCCGACTTAAGCAAGCCAAAGATGACAGTGACAACAACCCACTGAAAAAAAAAATCTTGGGAATGAGAGACAGACACGCAATGGCAGATTCAATGGACAGTTACACAATGATATTTGTGAATGAACCACTATTTACTCATTCACCCTTCTCTCTTCTCTACAGGGACCACAGTTATCCAGGTAACAGCCACAGATGCAGATGACCCTTTGTTTGGGAACAATGCTAAACTCATCTATTCAATCCTGCAGGGGGAGCCCTACTTCTCAGTGGAACCCAAAACAGGTGCTGATTCCTTGCTCAGCAATAACCGTAGTGCTTTAAACAGTCAAGTTTCAAATTATCTGAATCTCAATGCATTAGGGTTAGGGTTAAATGGCATTTATGTAAAATAAAGACAAAATTGTAAGTACAGTATAGTGATCAAAACGAAGATACTGTGTCACAATGAAGGATTGTGAAACATGTCCATTTTATAAACAAAATTGTTTTATGAACTTCAGTCTGGTTTTGTCTTTACACAGTACAGAATCTGCTTTGCTGAGAGTGCTAAATGACATTTTAGTTGCTACTGACACTGGTGACTCCATGGTTTTAAAGAGCACCTATCATGGATTTTTGAAAATGACTGTTCATGTAGTGTGGACTATAGCTCTAAGGGAATGAAAACATCCTGCAAAGATTTAGATCTGAAAGTGCACCGTATATAAAGTTATTGTCTTTCAAAAGTGAGAGCCGACTCCGAGTCTATGAAATGAATTGTTTTTGAAACGAGTCATTAGCTGTTACATCGTGACGTAGAGAGGTCATTGGCCGCTCCCAACAACTGAGCGCGCAGAAGTGACGTCTAGAACACATTCAAATACTCCAGCTGAGTCGCATCATGTCGAGTAGACGCTGTGTTCTACATTGCAAAGACAGTTCAGCCACTTGTTTCCATTGTCCAGGGACGAGCATGTGAAAAAACAGTGGTCAGAGTTCATATTTGCAATGAGTAATATTTGCAATCCAGTGTATATGGATCAGGTTCGTCCTCCTCCGAATCACAATCTGTAAGTAATATTAATAATGTTTGCTATTATGTTTTCTGTAGCATGCACCACACTATAGTTATATTGTGTTGTGTGTGTTGTGTACACTCCGCGCAGCTTCTAAGTGGGGTAAAGTTAGTTTTGTTTTTGATATTCACCAGACATTCATTGAAAAATGGCAATTACCTCCTAAATGACTTAGCCAAATATGACTTCACTCTATATAATTAGCACTGCCCCTCAAAAGCCACCGCAATGTGAGTTTCGCCGGGAAAGCTCGCTCTTGATGGAGACGTTTGTTCACACTATATATAATTTTCAACACTTGACAAGCTATAATCCTGGTTATGGCGTTCTGTTGCCGACAGTCTCTGCCTACGGTTTACCAATAACAACTGACTGGGTCATTTGACCAATCGCCACAGATTCGTGTCACTCAAAGGAGGTGTTTGGGGAAATGAATCGTCGAACGAATCATTTGGGAGTCGTTGAGCAAATCAGTTAAAAATAAATGCAAATTATAAGACAAATAAAGAGTTTTTGTCCTTGCATGCACATTAAACTGTTGGGAACTCCTAAAACAAAAATAGGAACATTTCAAATGCTATGATAGGGGCTCTTTAATTCTTTGGGACCTAACTGCAGCTTTGGATACTGTCAATCATTTGCTTCTCCAATCTTGATTAAAATATATGGGGCTGAAAGGTTTAGTCTTAAAATGGTTTAAATCCTACCTAACCGACAGATATTTCTCAGTCAGGATTGGCAGTTTTGCCTCCTCTGCTGCTCCCGTTGAAACTGGACTCCCTCAGGGCTCTATTTTATTTCCCTCACTTTTCTCTCTGCTTCCTTTAGGCTCGATTATAAGAAAGCATGGTATCTCTTTCCATTTTTATGCGGATGATACGCAGATCTATTTGCCAATAAAAAGAAATGACCCCTCTGCATTTAATTCTCTATTGGACTGTCTCTATGACGTGAAGCTTTGGCTGGCAAGTGACTTTTTAACTTTAAACGATTCAAAGACTGAGGTTATAGTTTTTGCCCCATCCGACAAATTTGAGTTTGACAACATATTTTTAGGTAATTTATCTATGAGCCGTGTACGAAACCTAGGAGTTTTCCTAGACAGTCGAATGACTCTAGAGAATCAGGTGTCTTCTGTTGTTGCTACTAGGTTTTTTCAACTCCGCCTTCTTGCCAAAAAATCCCTTGAGACAACTATCCATGCTTTTATAACATCCCGCTTGGATTACTGTAATTCATTGTACTGCGGCATTTCTAAGTCCCAGCTCGTTCGTCTTCAATTGGTCCAGAACGCTGCGGCCAAATTTCTTTAAAAAAAACTCCCATCCTGCGAGCTCTCCATTGGCTACCAGTCCAATTTAGGATTGACTATAAAATTCTCCTTTTAGTGTACAAATATCTGCATCACCTTGCCCCAAGTTACCTGTCTGAACTTCTACACAACTATATTCCGCCCCGCGGCCTAAGATCTAGTAAGCTAAATATACTCAATGTTCCTCGTACTAGACTCAAACGTAGAGAAGATAGAGCTTTTTAGGTGGAGATAGAGCTTTTTCGGTTTCAACTTTGAGTAGCTTCTTCCTTATCTATTTTTAGGGTGGATCGTAAAGGGGATGGGATCATATTCATTTAAAATTTGTAAGACATGTTTTGTGTAAGAAAGCTTTCTGCAGGGAGAAGTTAAACACCCATTAATATTCAGTGTTTCACACCTGAGAAATACAAAGACCCTCCCTAATGACCCTTTAGGGTGATTATATGAGGAGCCTTGCACAAAGAATGAGGAAAGACTGTTTGGCTTTTAGATTGTTTGGATCCACAACAAATGATTAAAAAGCACATTAGTAAACACACTGATCTAAAGACAGAGACTTGGTCAGTCACATTCCTAAAACATAGTAGGCTACGTACCTGTTATCTCCAAGGTGTTTGATTTTTCACTTTTTTTTTTAACATCATCCAGCATCATTTAGATAATGATAAGCACAGATAAAACCGGGCATAGCCTATAGCACCTCACAATCATGGCAATATGTTACTTTATGGTTTCTATGGTATTTGTATGAAAAATTGTAGTCTAAATACTTTATTAAATAATGTTATTATATTCCATTAGTCCTTACATTGTTTACATTAATAATATAATACAATTCAATATGTTAATCCCACATTTCATAGTGCAGTTAATTTTAGTAGGGCTAACGTTACAGTAAATCCATGGGAAATTATGGGAAATTGTAGACGGAAAAGCCTTCTGACTGTATCGTTGTGCACAGTGTTTCTTCTGTTCGTCAGTGCTGTTTCATCTGCCTTTAAACTGGTTTAAATCACTGAGACATTTGTGTTCTTCGAATTCACGTGCTTCTCACTGGATCTCGTGACCCAGGCCGATCAGAGTAAACGCGCGTGCTCTAGTGAGCTCGCGCTGCCGTTTGGACTTTGAGCCGATAAACGGTCCCTGAGGCGCGCGCGCGGTGCAAATGAGTTTTGTTCCGCTTTTGGCGCATAAACATTATCGAACATTTATTGAACTCTTGATATTGATATGAATAAGTATCGCTATCGTTTTATCGCCTAGACCTAACAATAGACATGAAGGACTATAATGCGTTAAGAGCTCGCTCAAGTACATCAGTCAATCAAACTAACAGATTAATTATATTAAACTTATGGGAAAGACAGGACCTTTTATACCAATTAAATATGGCTTTACCACATCATATATTATTATATTATTTTTCTCTGAAAGGTTTTAGGTTTTTTTAAATATCAAATTTGAATACATCAGTAGCGAACCTCTCATCAGTAAACCATTTCATGCTTTGTAATCAGAAAGATTTCAAAATGTATCCGATGTTTAATAGGCAGCCAATGCAGGGTTGACAGAACCGGGCTAATATGGTCATACTTCTTGGTTCTGGTAAGAACTGGAGCGGCTGCGTTTCGGACGAGCTGGAGTTTGTTTATTAAGCGTGCAGGGCAACCACCCAGTAGAGCATTACAGTAATCTAGCCTTGATGACATGAACGAACTGTTCTGCATTTGTCTATGAAAGCATATAGCATAATTTAGATATATTTTTTAAGATGGAAGAATGCAGTTTTACAGATGCTAGGATCAAAATTTGAGAAACCCTGATATAGTGCAAACGTACTTGTCTTACTAGAAATAACATTTAGCACTCTTGAACAAGGACAGTCTGTGCTTAACGTTCATTCTTAATTCTCTCCAACACAGGTATAATTGTGACATCATGGTCTAATATGGACAGAGAAGCCAGGGAGGTATATCTGGTTGTGGTTCAGGTGAAAGATATGCTGGGACTTGACGGAGGCTACAGTGCCACAACCACCGTGACCATCAGCCTAATGGATGTCAATGACAACGGACCCACTTTCCAGCACAGTGAGAAACCAAAACATGACTTAACCCTAACCCTTTCCCACAACTTATGGGAAAGACAGGACCTTTTATACCCATTAAATATGGCTTTATCACATCATATATTATTATATTATATTTCTGTGAAAGGGTTAAGGTTTTCTTAAATATAAAATTTGAATATATCAGTAGCGAACCGTGACTCTCTAATCTTGGCCCTGTTACCCCTTCTCTCATCAGTAAAAAAGTAAACTCAGCCTAAAATCAGCCTAGGTTACTGTGTCCTCTTCTATAATACTGCACATTTGACAAGAAATGCCACAAGCAAACATCAGAGTGAGCATGAAAGCGAACACCAAAATTATACAAAAAGTAATAAAATGCAAATCATTACAAATATACAGTAATATCACACAATCTGTGTGTTATTTCAGTGGAATATGGTGACAACTGGCCACAAAACCAACAGAATTTAATGTAAGCCATCATGACAGCGCTCGGACCAAAGCACATTAGTGAGCAACATGTCCGCATATGTTGATAATAAATCATTTCATTAGACTGGCACAGCAGCTGATTAAATGCAACAGAACATATTAAACTTATAGGGCCCTATTTTAAAGCTACACTGTGTAACTCTTAGCTCTTGTTATTCTTAGCTAAAAACACTTAGTTCTTTCAAAAATATACGTGCTCATTAATGTATATTTACTTCGTTCGAAGTAATAAAGTATTCTCGTGAGTGTTGAAAATAAATAAGGGTAAGGGGTTCTAATGTCGGTTCTAATGTCAAAAATGTTGCCAGGGCCGGCTCTATCCCTTTGGTTGCCCTAGGCGAGATTTCCACAACACATGCACAAGAAGTAGTAGAAAAATAACGCAATTCTCACGCATGCGTTGTGGAAATCTCTTAAACATTATTTTTGGTTTATTCTCAATTTATGCTTTTTTGTGGAGCAGCCAATGTTGCTCACATAGAAAACAGCTTAATAAAAAACATTATATAACATGAGGTGATGGAAACTGTTTCTAAGAGGGTTAAATAATAAATGTCCATGGAGAGCAGAAAAAAAACAAAATCACATGGGTGTGAGTGGTGACAATTTATATAATTATCAGGATTCAGTGATTTATTACATTATATGTATTTTTTGTGTTTCTGTTGCCAAAGCACATGAACATTGAAAGTGTTCTATCATTTTCCGCTCTATGTCCAGATTTGTACACATTTGCTATATCAGAGTCAGCCCCAGTGGGCACCACAGTGGGGAGAATAATGGCAGATGACAGTGATGTTGGTCTGAACGCTAAAATGAACTACAGCTTAGAGGATCTCGAGGAGAGCAGCACCTTCACAATCCAGACGGACCCTGACACTCAAGAGGGGATTGTCATACTGGATCAGGTCTCATAGTACAGTCCTGTTATATGTATATGTATATCTATTATAATAATTGTTTACAAATGTTGAACATGATGTTCTCAGATTCAAGAACAAACATTCAAGACACTTTATTTTTAAACACAATTTTGTTGAATAATATTTTAATTAATGATTAAAATGTGTTGATATTATTTTGATATATTATATTATATTATGAAACATTCAATCATATTGAGGCAGTACTTTTAGATATAGAAAAAGCCTTACATCCACCCTTGGGAGATCTTTTGTGTGTTTTATGTCTTTTATAAGTGTTCTCTCTTCTCTGTAGCCACTGGATTTTGAGAGCAAGAGGCGGTTTGTCATTGTTGCAGAGGCCATCAATGAAAACATAGACACACGTTTTTTAAGTGCATATGAGTTTCAAGACAGGACAACACTCAAAATTACTGTGACAAATGTGGACGAACCACCCATCTTTTCTGAAACACTTTATAGCTGGAAAGTTCTAGAAAGCGCCCAAATTGGCACTCAAGTCGGTACAATCTATGCTAGAGACACAGACACCACCAACAACCCCTTAAGGTAATTTTCATTTTTAATTTCTATTTTCTCCTTTCCCGTTTGGACCTATACTAACCCTTCAATGCCAGGTGACTCTAAGGCCCCGTCCACACGAAGACGCGTTTCGCTCGATACATATTCTTTTTATACGTATTGGCGTTTTGGGAGAGTGAAACCGCTATTTTTTGAAACCGGGTCCCAAGGTGGATAAATCTGAAAACGACACCCTTGCGTTTTCGCGTGTACGGCCAATCCGTATATTTTGTGAAACGATGATGTCATCACCCCACGTGTCGACTAGTCAGACAACAACTGCCGAACTGCTTGAATAATAATAAAATATAATGCGGCAGACACTCTGAGCCTCTTGTATTCTTTTATTTATTATTTACTTTAATGTGTTTTTATTTTTTAGGCCTATAGGCTACTTTCTTTCGTATGCTGCTTGGCTGTTGTCTGATAAAGAGATTTCGTATTATAGGGATGGGGATTTAAAGCAAAAATAATATTCGACGATCGACGGGAATTATTTGATTATTTTGGCTATTCAAAAACACACCCCTGCAATGTTCCACTCATTACATTTTCCTGTAGGTTAAGCGTATGTGTTATATCCATTAAAGAAATGTATTTAGTTTAATATTTATGTTTAAATATGTTATATATTTTTTATTGAATCTATGTAAAGTAAACGTTTATTGAATCTATGAAAAGTGAACCGTGTGCATATCAGGTGCATGTAGCCTATGCGCCAAAGGCTAAATCGGGAAAGCTAATTTTGACCACATTAAATTTTGTTTTGATATAAAGCCATTCTTTGAAATGAATATGTTTTTTAATAAATTTTATCTTTATTTTAATAAATGTTTCAGTTGCCTGGATTTAATAAAAGAAGCAAATATAGGCTATAGCAGAATATAATCAGGACATGGACGTTCCGGCGTGATATAACTTACATTGCTCGTGAACTGGAGCTCGCCTCATAAATGATCCGAAACTCTGAAATATATAGAAATCTTGAAATGTCTACGTTTAAACAACATTGACAAACAACAATTCAAAACGAAAAGAAACAGATCTCTCTTACGCCCGTTTCACACATACTCCGTTTGCAGTGCGTATGCGGTGAGTGTTGCGGTGCGTATCCGGTACAGGAGCCGCACGCGCTAAAGTGCTTTCACATATGCTGCGTTTGCATTGCGTGAGCTGTACCACAAACACTCGCTATTTTTATTTCAAAATCAGAAGTTATGCAGCAATAGCGTGACCAGTGACCAACAGTCCTGTTATCCCAGTGCTGTTTTCACGTCCTTCCTGGCCGTTTTTTATAAAGTGATGTCCTGGTTTTCAAAAAAAAAAAAAAAAAACGCTGGAAAAGATCAGCTTTATAGCAAAATATAGGAGATGAGCAGACAAGGAGGATGAGGAGGAAAAACAGCATAAAGAGGAAGGAAACTAGTTCGTTTTTGTACGTTTGTGAGAGGTATTTTGATCAATTTAAAGGTATTTCTTTTAGTATTGATATATTTATTTTTCTAACACAGAAGAGACATTATTTTTTAATCATTATTTCATTCATTATTTTTCATAATAAAACATGTTGAGTATCCTCTGAGAAGGCTATCTGATTTTGTGTCTTAATACAACAATTTTCTATCCACAGAGGGGGCATAGCCTATTTTAATTGTATTGAAATTAATAAGGCATCTTTGAGTAAACTTCGAGTATCATTTGTTTTCTGGGCCATGTGTCCTGGTTTTTGGTAATCAAAATATGTTCACCATATGCAGTAACTTTTTTTAAAATAAAAGTTTTGCCATGGCTTTGCGATTCTCTTTTACAAACTTGAATGGACGCATGCTCGTTTAAACACGATTTAAACAATCGTGTTTAAACGGGCGTTATAGCCTAATCCGTATGAAGTGCATTACTCCGTGGGCGCGTTCAATACTGCAAAGTGGCGAGACAGCTTCATCAATTTCCTTTTTTCAGTCAAGAATGACACAGAAAATTAGTTTATTAATAAACAATTAAAATGTCTATATTTGACACATTTACTTTTGCCGGCCGGTTCTTTGTGGTAAGCTTTCTGAGTCAGCTAACTAATCGAATATCGTGATTGCCTATTTTGTACCAGGCAATTTATGGTTGTTCAATAAAGTTCTTGGTAAAAAAGAAAATAAGCAACTGTGCGTAATATTATTTCATAGCCTTTTATTTTACTGCCTACAGCGCGCAAGGTTTTATGCGCATGCTCTAAGTCTTCTTCTCGCATTTTTAGTGTATCTCTATGGCAGAATTACAGCACCACATACTGGTCTTGGATGTCTACTACATCGTTTTCAGTCGGTTTCAGTGGTTTAGTGTGGACGCAGATATCTTCCGAGACGCCGTCGTGTCTACGGACTTTTTTTTTAGAATGAAGCTCTGGCTTTGTGTGGACGTGGCCTAACTCAGTCAATGTAATACGTCCAGGGCAGAACTGCAAGGGCCAGCTCAAAAAAAACATGAACACAAACGCCAAAAAATAAATAAAACTCAACCCCTCAAAGCCCACCTAGCAACATGACACAATAGCCACCTTTCTACTGTCAGGCTAGTGAGAATCAGGGATATTGTAGGAAATTCAGAAGTGAAAATCAGGAGACTTTATTGAGAATATGCTGTTTCGCACTGCAGTCAAGTCCAATTGAGGCAGGCATGGTGTTTTGTAGGCATTTGGTTCTTATCCATATTGGCCTTACACCTGGGGGGGGGGTCAATGATCTTATCTAGGTCTATCACAACCCATGCTAGGAGAGGAGCAGCTTTAGATTACAATACTATACATTTCCAAACATTTCCTAACCCTAACCCTAACTTACTTACTTAGCTTACATTCATCAATCACGTTGTGTCTAATAAGAGAACCTCCTGTAAAGTTGGAGCAATCTGGAGAAACAGACCGAAAGATTCTGAATCTACTGAACAGAATAAATTATGTTTGCCATATAGTCTATGTGCTTGTCCAGACAGTCCACATGTTTTGTGAATAGTTGAAATCTGCATGTGGTAACAAACAATAGAAGTATATGAGAAAAAAATTCCCCAAATAACAATTGTTTTCCTTGAACAGATACAGCATTTCAAAGAGCAGTGACACACGACAGATATTCAGAATTGATCCTAGTAATGGGACAGTGTATGTGGCCGAACATTTGGATCGAGAAACAGCTGCCTGGTACAACTTGACCATCAACGCCAGAGAGATCAGTGAGCACATTCTTGTCATGAACATACATCAACCTCTGAAGCCTAGAACACACCGAGCCCGCGGTCAGCCGTCGGCGGTTTTTGTGCGTCGGCCGACTAAGTTTTCTCAGTGTGTTCCGCACCGTCGGACTCGGTTGAAATTGGTCATCGTCGGCTTTGTTTTGGCCGATTCGACAAGTTGAATCTGCTTCGGGCCGTCGTACCATTCAAATGTTTGTGGTCGGTAAATAAAAAAAAAAAAAAAAGAAAGAAATCTCTTCTGCTTACCATGGCTGAATTTATTTGATCAAAAATATAGTAAAAACAGTAATATTGTGAAATATTACTACAGTTTAGAAAAACTTTTTTCTACTGTAATATATATTTTTAAAATGTCCCTGTGATCAAAGGTGATTTTTTGGCATTGTTACTCCTGTAAACAATATCATGTGATCTTTCAGAAATCATTCTAATATGCTATTAGGCTGCTCAATCATGTTGAAAACAACGCGTCTGATATTGATGCAATGGGGAAAGGCCCTGCCACAAACCTGGTTTAGTTAAATGGTCAGAGTCATCTGTATGACAGATACATGTATTTGCAGCATTCTTGTTCTTTGCAGTGTTTTAGCCAAAGTATCTATTTTGCTCACTGTTTTTTTGCTACTGTTTTCAAAATAAACTCTTCACCTGTAGCTCTTAATGTGGCGCTGTACGTCTTAAGTAGGAGAAAGAATTAATGCGCACAGAGCGGAAAGGGCTTGAATGAAGCTGGTTTGGCTCTAGATAAAAATATTACAGGATATAGAGCCAAAAGATCATTACCATAAACAATCCTGAGCGCTTGTATTGTGAACTGATCTGTTGTTTTGACACGCTGCTCACTTTAAACTGTAGAAATGGTACCATTATGTCCAGCGGTCCAGATGGAACCATGCCGGACAGCCGGCCCTCCAACCTCTCCTGTAGGAAGGAAAGCACTGACCCAACTGTGCATCTCTGTGGGTCTTCCCCTCGGGAAGCACACCAGTTAACGAACAGACTCCATTTCAAAGCATTGGCCACCTGGTAGAGGAGGCTCTAGTCAGAGAGTTGGTGTCTATCATCGCTGGTAATAGCCCAATCAAGTCTTCTGTGTCCCATCCAGGGGCCAGACATGGAGATTCCACAGGTCTTTTCACGGGTTTCAAATTGTGCCCCGTCCCAGAGAAAGAAATCCCTCCTCTGGGTAATTCGCTAAGAAGGGGCTGTCGTGAGGTGCATGAGCCCCAAGAACCAAGTGCGGGTGGGCCAATGTAGTGCAACCATCAAGACTGGTTCTTCGTTCTCTGACCTTACGCACAACGTCTGTAGGCTCACTAGGTGAAATGCATACTTCGAAGGCCCTGGGGTCATGCAGAGGGGGCCTTAGTCAGGGAATACCACAGCGGGCAATGGGAAGCAAACAGGTTTACCTGCACTTTGCCAAAATGACTCCAGATCAGCTGGAACAACATCCACTTCCCCTGAAGTGTAACTCATCGTGTAAGCGAGTCCACTGCACGATTGTGTTTGAAGTCCCTGCGGGTGCTCAGATTTCATGCAGTCATGGCTGACTCCAGAGGAGGAGATGGCGGGAAAGTTGTGACATGCATGGTGAGCATAAACTGCCTTGGCTGTCACCGTGTTGTCCATCCAGACCAAAAGGTGCTTGTCTTGGATCGACGGTTAGACTAATGAAGGGCCAGCAATATTACTAGCAACTTGAGGCAGTTGATGTGTCACTGCAGTAATGGTCCTGTCCAGAAGCTCATTGCACACAGCACCAGTCTTGGACATCTGTTGTGACAACAACGTCTCTGGACACTTGTTCCAAGTAAACCCCAGCCCATAGAAAGGCAAGGTCTGTCCAAGGGCAGATTAAGCAACAACAGATTGGCGTGAAATGCACGTGACGTGTGCTGCTGCAGCATGTAGCATTGGCTACTAGTCTCGAGACTTGAATCAGTAGCTAATGCTAAAGCGGTGTCATATGCATCAACCCAAGTGGCATAATCACCACAGAGGACGGCTAATGCCACAGGTGTTTTTCCCTTGAACATCTTGAGCACACTCATTTTGTGACGTGCTGTCATAGTGAGTCCAGCTTTTGTGAAGATACAAGGTTACAGGGAAAGGGCGAAAGAGAGGACCTTGTACTCATATGCCTGACCCTCGAAAGCAAATCGAAGGTTACAATATCACACATTTCAGACTATAGTGTCTTTTTCCCCATGATATATCTTTTAGAGTTACTTAAACACACGTTGAAAATGAACAAAATTGATTAATTGATGGGCAACAGACAGTAACATGTATGTGTTGCTGCACCTTTCAGGAGATGACCAGCTGTCCTCCTCTGTGTCTTTACTCATCTCTGTCCTGGATGTCAATGACAATGTGCCTACCCTTTCACAAGACTACCAGCCCTATGTATGTGAGGACACACAGGCAGGAGAGGTAACGCACACAAATGGCCAATTTAAATCTTTTTTTTATAATCGGTCCTGACATTATTGAGCTTTTTCTGTCTCCTCTGAGAATTACTTGCTCACCCCTTTTAGTTACAATAACTGTTTAGATCAGTGATGAAGAGATAACAGAAAGATTAACAGCTAACAGTGCTCTGATGTATTCAAAGCATACAAAACAAATATATGTACACTAATAAGTCCATATTCTGTATATAATTGGATGAGTTTTATTTATTTTTTGAATTCATGTACATGCACAGATCATAATGTTCTCTGTATGTCTCACTTGAAGCTAATTGAGTTGATCAGTGCCACTGATGCAGATGATCCTGTAGATGGCCATCATTTCTATTTCTCCATGATCCCAGACAAACACATCAATCCCAACTTCACCATCAGAGACAACCAAGGTTTGCCACAACATTAGCTTTCTATGTTTAGAATGGCCAGTTCTCACATCCTACACAAACAGTGCCTTTTACTGCCTATGTTGGTGTAACGCTTTTCTAAGGAAGATGAAGTTGATTTCAAAATAAAACGAGACTTATTAAACAACTATAGTTAAACAAACAACGATCCATCAATAAAAAAAACTTTGTGGCAAATAATACCAATGAGTGATACAAACAGAGGAGCATATATTTGAGCCTACACAAATATAAGAACAGTTTTTATGTTTCCACTGTTCTATCGCTCGCATCTCTCTATCTTTCTCTTTCTCTCTCTCTTTCTCTCTCGCTCTTTCTTTCTTTCTTTCTTTCTTTCTTTCTTTCTCTCTCTCTCTCTCTCTCACACACACACTGCAATCTTGACATCGCAGCCTGTTCATTATGAGGTCACACCAAACCCGAATAGAGCGGCAAATTCACGTCTATCACGTCAAGTTCGACGCTAGTCCAAAGCGAGGATGCGCGTATAAAGCCAACGTTTGAAGTGAACGCGCGTTCAGAGCATAGACGGTTCAGAGCTAGCCGATGGTACCTATGGATGGTACTGATTATGTGTCCCTAAAGAACGCACGTATCTAACAGTAGTTCCGCATTATATTAAATAATTTGCACGCGAGTTTTTATACCGTGTATTCTCAGTGTAAATTCATGCACCGAAGCGTGACGCTCGTACCGTTTCGGTTCAATGCGAATACATGTACCGTTCCACCCCTAGTGTGCGCCGTTGTCCGCTGACTTTGACGTTGACTTTGCCTCCTCATTTCAGAAAAACACTGCATGCCACTGATTTACAGATCAAATGATCAAGTCTTCAGGATACTTTTTTGTGTATATAATTGTATGGTAATCTGAAACTGTTGCAGATAACACAGCTAGCATTCTGGCACGGCGGAGCACCTTCACCCAACATGACCGCACACACTATTATCTTCCAGTGGTGATCAGAGACAGCGGATCCCCCATTCTGTCCAGCACCACCACTCTCACCATCAGGGTGTGTGTGTGCCAGCCGAACGGTCACTGTCCATCAGCTGGTGTTGAAGCCCAGGCGCTCGCCCTGGATCTCAACATGCAGATTCTACTGGGCCTGTCTGTTTGCCTCATCACTCTTGCAGGTGAGGCTAAATGAGAAGTGGTACTATGCAATTATGACCATCTGATTCTAAGGGAATCTTTTAAAAGTGGCACACAGCCCAGGATATTCTCCATGTCTCTTTCAATTGTTGGATATATTTGAGGTTGCATTAGTACTGAATCACAAGACTCTCTTTTCTAGCAGAGCTTTTGTGTTAATGAGAGAATATTCTTCAAACTTCAACCAGGCAAGTATGACAGCAGTTAACTATCTAATAAGCTCTCATAATAAATATACTGATATACCAGTGTGACCTCACACTAATATAATAACATTGATGCTTTATGAAGTGTCATAATGCTAATTACATTCTGTACGCAAATGAGACTGCATATACAATTTGCAGATGTGCAATATTGGGTGCAATAGACGGCTCCGTATCGATGAATGACATGACAGACGGCTCCGTATCGGTGAATGACATGACAGACGGCTCCGTATCGGTGAATGACATGACAGACGGCTCAGTATCGGTGAATGACATGACAGACGGTTCCGTATCGGTGAATGACATGACAGACGGCTCAGTATCGGTGAATGACATGACAGACGGCTCCGTATCGGTGAATGACATGACAGACGGCTCCGTATCGGTGAATGACATGACAGACGGCTCCGTATCGGTGAATGACATGACAGACGGCTCCGTATCGGTGAATGACATGACAGACGGCTCAGTATCGGTGAATGACATGACAGACGGCTCCGTATCGGTGAATGACATGACAGACGGCTCAGTATCGGTGAATGACATGACAGACGGCTCCGTATCGGTGAATGACATGACAGACGGCTCCGTATCGGTGAATGACATGACAGACGGCTCAGTATCGGTGAATGACATGACAGACGGCTCCGTATCGGTGAATGACATGACAGACGGCTCCGTATCGGTGAATGACATGACAGACGGCTCAGTATCGGTGAATGACATGACAGACGGCTCCGTATCGGTGAATGACATGACAGACGGCTCAGTATCGGTGAATGGCATGACAGACGGCTCAGTATCGGTGAATGGCATGACAGACGGCTCAGTGTCGGTGAATGGCATGACAGACGGCTCAGTGTCGGTGAATGGCATGACAGACGGCTCAGTGTCGGTGAATGACATGACAGACGGCTCAGTGTCGGTGAATGACATGACAGACGGCTCCGTGTCGGTGAATGACATGACAGACGGCTCCGTGTCGGTGAATGACATGACAGACGGCTCAGTGTCGGTGAATGACATGACAGACGGCTCAGTGTCGGTGAATGACATGACAGACGGCTCCGTGTCGGTGAATGACATGACAGACGGCTCCGTGTCGGTGAATGACATGACAGACGGCTCAGTGTCGGTGAATGACATGACAGACGGCTCAGTGTCGGTGAATGACATGACAGACGGCTCCGTATCGGTGAATGACATGACAGACGGCTCCGTATCGGTGAATGACATGACAGACGGCTCCGTATCGGTGAATGACATGACAGACGGCTTCGTATCGGTGAATGACATGACAGACGGCTCCGTATCGGTGAATGACATGACAGACGGCTCAGTATCGGTGAATGGCATGACAGACGGCTCCGTGTCGGTGAATGACATGACAGACGGCTCAGTGTCGGTGAATGACATGACAGACGGCTCAGTGTCGGTGAATGACATGACAGACGGCTCAGTATCGGTGAATGACATGACAGACGGCTCAGTATCGGTGAATGGCATGACAGACGGCTCCGTGTCGGTGAATGACATGACAGACGGCTCAGTATCGGTGAATGACATGACAGACGGCTCAGTGTCGGTGAATGACATGACAGACGGCTCAGTGTCGGTGAATGACATGACAGACGGCTCCGTATCGGTGAATGACATGACAGACGGCTCAGTATCGGTGAATGACATGACAGACGGCTCAGTATCGGTGAATGACATGACAGACGGCTCAGTATCGGTCAATGACATGACAGACGGCTCCGTATCGGTCAATGACATGACAGACGGCTCAGTATCGGTGAATGACATGACAGACGGCTCAGTATCGGTGAATGACATGACAGACGGCTCCGTATCGGTGAATGACATGACAGACGGCTCCGTATCGGTGAATGACATGACAGACGGCTCCGTATCGGTGAATGACATGACAGACGGCTCAGTATCGGTGAATGACATGACAGACGGCTCAGTATCGGTGAATGACATGACAGACTGCTCCGTATCGGTGAATGACATGACAGACGGCTCCGTATCGGTGAATGACATGACAGACGGCTCAGTATCGGTGAATGACATGACAGACTGCTCCGTATCGGTGAATGACATGACAGACGGCTCAGTATCGGTGAATGACATGACAGACGGCTCCGTATCGGTGAATGACATGACAGACGGCTCAGTATCGGTGAATGACATGACAGACGGCTCAGTATCGGTGAATGACATGACAGACGGCTCCGTATCGGTGAATGACATGACAGACGGCTCAGTATCAGTTAATGACATAACAGACGGCTCAGTATCGATGAATGACATGACAGACGGCTCCGTGTCGGTGAATGACATGACAGACGGCTCAGTATCGGTGAATGACATGACAGACGGCTCCGTATCGGTGAATGACATGACAGACGGCTCAGTATCGGTGAATGACATGACAGACGGCTCCGTATCGGTGAATGACATGACAGACGGCTCAGTGTCGGTGAAACTTCTCTTTCTGGCTTGCCCTGCAGTGCTATCCACGTTAATTCTTGCTGTGCGAAAATACAAGACAGTACGGCAGGAGAAAATAGCAACACAAGAGCTGGAAACAGAAGAGTTCTCTGAGAAAATCTTGAGTTTTACAGTGCCAGAGACACAGTCCAACCAAACAGTTTCTCTTCGGCATCCGCACCGGCGAGAGCGTAAGCTCTGTCGAGAACACGTCACCAGCAGTATCCGCATGTCTCTACGTCACTCTCACCTCATAGGACCAGAGGACGGGGTCTTTCAACAGTTTATTATGGATCGTCTGGCTGAGGCAGATGAAGACCCCTACGTCCCACCCTTTGACTGTCTGCACACATATGCGTTTGAGGGGACGGGGTCGGTCTCGGGGTCACTGAGCTCGCTGGAGTCTGAGGTCATGGGGTCACTGAGCTCGCTGGAGTCTGACGCATCCGACCCTTGCATGAGTCAAACTCGTGATTCGGGGCCACAGCTCTTAAGGCTCTCACCATGGCTGGGAGCAGCAGATGATGACACCTTATTCTGACCTGACGACAAATAGCTATTCTCACTGTGGCTTTTATGATCATACCTACAAATCTGGAGTGACTGAACTGAACTTTTAGGGGTCAAAACTAAGAAGGATCTTGAACCCTGTTCTTCTTCTACTACTACTTTTGAGACTCTTTGGGCATCAGACAATGTATATTGCAGAGACCCTAAAATTGGAATGATGGTCCTATATGGCACTAATACACATGTGTACATCCACACATCCATCCATTAGGTAACATTATAATAATAATAATTGAATTTATATTTTTATCTCAAGAGAAGCACTAGCGACTGATGGTAAAGCGTTGTAGATTTTTTAGTGCTCTTGTTAACGTGCCCACCTCTCATGCCGGTTTGAATCCTGCTATGTGCGGTTGAGAGTTAAGTCCGCCACTAAAAAAAATAAAATAAAAGTTGTACTGTCCTACATGCAGAACCCGATTTCACCAAGTTTAACATGTTCCTGGAACAACATTTCAATACAACCAATAAGATTTGAGGGACAAGTTTAAAGGTGCAGTGTGGGATTTTTAGCGACATCTAGCGGTTCAGTTGCGAGTTTGCACCAGGTTTGCACTAAAGGCTCAGCCCACTGCTCAACCTCCCTTTCGAAGAAGCTACGGTGGCTAAAACGGGACAAACATCTCGTCGGCTGAGACAGCAGAGAATAGCCAGAGTAAGCCAGAAGTGTGTAACACTGTCACGTTGTTTCTGAACCACAGTCCATTATAAACCACATCATGGATAAATTTTACAAAGCCATAGTCCGGTGAGGATCAAGGGTCTTAATATAATAATAGTAATCAGCTGACTGTCTCACAAACGTAACCAGCAGCACATTTCTCCCCATGTAGCAATACAGCGAGGGAGAAGAGCCACATGAAACTATGCAGCTATATATGTTTTCTAACAGGGTAGTAAAGGTTTAGCTGGCTAATATGAGCTGTTACTGTGGCTGAACTGGTTAAAGCGTAACGCCTTGTTCATACTCGACGCGTCCGCATGAGCCCAAAGGTGCGCGCGGCACAAATGACATGATTGTAACAGCAGCGCACCTCCGCATCTCATAGACACCATTCACTACACACAATAGGCTTTTTCTCTGATGTTGAAAACTCTTCGCGATCGACTTAGATCTCTTCCAAGATCGACGGGTTAGTGATTCCTGTAACATACTGTTTTACGGTCAATGACATGTACTAATCAGCTGTCTCACGAACGTAACAGCACATTTATCCCCACATAGCAAACCCATAACACAGCGATGAAGGGGTGGTCAAATCCCTTCATAAGTAACATGAAACAGTCCAACTACATATTTTACACCACTCACAAGGGAAAAGTCACTACTCACGGGGTCTATGGCTTCTAGCTTTCTGCGGCTTCTCTTTCAGTGTAGTGGCGAAGCGCGCTCTGTAGCGCTGTGTGTTCGCGTTCGGCTACGGTAGAAACATGACGGCACAATATGTAGACCTTAATAAAAGGGGTGCCCACGGTTATGTAGATATAAATGTCTCATTCTAAGCCTTAAGGTAATAAAAACATTACGGTTTATTAATTAAGTTCTATTATATACATCTGTAAATATAGTTATGGATGTCATATTGCATTTTTGTTAATAGATACTCAGATATTTTTACACATTGCACCTTTAAAGTTTAAGTCAAGTCAAGTTTAAGATTACAACCAGTGTTAGGTTCTTCTATATCAGTGTTATTGCAATAGTAATAATATAATAATAATCACTGATTCTTCAGATAAGGGACAAAACATGTTTTAGAAGTTAGTTTTTATTATTTAACAGTACATTTAATTATAAATTGAGAAAAGGTCTCAGCTAATTAACCATGTGAAGAAACAGGTTTTTCTGAAAATGTTTTTTTTTTCTTTTTTTTCTAAAAATGTAATTTATTCACTTCATAACCTAATTAGTAATTACATAACTTAAAACACATTAAACATTACACATTTATTTTGATTCATCCAACAACAATATAAAGTCTTCAATCATGTAATACTGGTATAAAAAAATGAGTTCGGGATATCTGTTCTTAAATTCCTTAAATCTCTACCCTTCTTTTTAATATTAAACATATAGGTAAATCAGTCATAATATCATGTATTTCAGTTGATGTTTTATAAATAAATAATAAAATATTTCTTTAAAAATTAATAGAAACCTTCATCTGACGGTGTTAAAAACTGTTGACAAAGGTCCAACTGACGGTACAACAAACGATTGACAACAAATTAAGACAATTAATTTTATACTAATATTTAATTTAAAACAACAATCCTTCCAGAGGTTTGTTTTTCTCCTTTTAGCAGTACAGTGCATCTCATTCTGGGTCTCCACTCGCTCACAGAATACGAGAAGCGGATGTTAGTTTGAGTGTAACGGTAAGCATTGTAATGTGCCGCCCTGCAGAATCAGAAATCTCCCTAACGAAGGATCTATAGCCTGTGTTTAGCTAAACTCTAACCCTAACCATAATCCACATCAATTATTATTTTCCAAGTATAGAGCATGTATTAAAAATAATACAAACGAAGTTATTTAATTATTAAAATAAAAGCAATGAGTATTCAGATTTTCTTTAGATGTATCTTCTATTTTGATTAATTTCTTTATTATTATTTTTTTTAGATAAAGAGGGTGTGTAGGGCATGTTTTGTCCCTTATCTGAAGAAAATAATATAATCTAATATAATCTAAGGTGCCCTATTATAATATATTATATTATAATAGCACCAATACCACTTTTTCCAGAACGAGTCCGATCCTGATATGAATGAATTATATTAGTTGGCTTAAAAACGAGACGAGAAGAGATTTTTTAAGAAAGTATTTGTAAGAAATCCTCAATGATGAAAAACATGACTTGAAAAATAGTCTGCAGGTGCATTTGAAATGTTTTAACTAATCATCTTGTAATGAATGTCATTTCACTTCTCCTTTCTATGTCTAAATCATCATATGCAGTAGAAGACAACAATACTCAAGCACTGTAAAAGGTTTTGCCACAAACTCCACTGACCAGCTTCTCTCCTGTTAGATTTCAGAGTCTCGTCAGACCTTGCTGTACATTATGAGATTCTGCAACGTTTGACCTCCTAACTGAAGTCATTTCCACAAATTGTTCACAGAAATAAAAACAGTATAAATTAAAATTAATGACAGTTTTATCTAAGTCTTATTAAGTGCACACAATAAGTGCAACCATAATCAAAGTATCTCTCAATATTCAAAGTGGAAATAAAGACCAAACGTCTCGCTACGAGAAGGTTACAGTTATACAGCCCATAAGAAAACTTTTATATTGGGAGATCTTCGCATGATTCAAGGAGCCGCCATCAAATGCGGGGTATTGAAGTTGAGTTTGAATACGCACTTGTGTTTTATTTACACTTTCGATTTCGTGATCGCGAGTACTCTGTGAGTAAGGAGGACCGGCGGCGTCTTGTCACTCATATCGTCACTTACTCATCATATGATCAGTGAAATCTGATTCCTGCCGCAGTACGTATGACTAACAATAATTAACAATAATTCAACAAATAGAGGCTACAAATTAATAAACTCAGGTAGGTCTAGGTCTAACAGTAGTTTTCAGGTACAGGAATTTGAATAAAGTAATCAAATGTGCAATAACACAGCGTATTCCTCACTGTGTAAATTAAATATACATTGATCTTTGTAAAGTTAGGTTCTCTCTCTACACAACTCTACGCCCAGCCCGCCTCGTACGCCGCCCTTCTCTCTCTACACAACTCTACGCCCAGCCCGCCTCGTACGCCGCCCTTCTCTCTCTACACAACTCTACGCCCAGCCCGCCTCGTACGCCGCCCTTCTCTCTCTACACAACTCTACGCCCAGCCCGCCTCGTACGCCGCCCTTCTCTCTCTACACAACTCTACGCCCAGCCCGCCTCGTACGCCGCCCTTCTCTCTCTACACAACTCTACGCCCAGCCCGCCTCGTACGCCGCCCTTCTCTCTCTACACAACTCTACGCCCAGCCCGCCTCGTACGCCGCCCTTCTCTCTCTACACAACTCTACGCCCAGCCCGCCTCGTACGCCGCCCTTCTCTCTCTACACAACTCTACGCCCAGCCCGCCTCGTACGCCGCCCTTCTCTCTCTACACAACTCTACGCCCAGCCCGCCTCGTACGCCGCCCTTCTCTCTCTACACAACTCTACGCCCAGCCCGCCTCGTACGCCGCCCTTCTCTCTCTACACAACTCTACGCCCAGCCCGCCTCGTACGCCGCCCTTCTCTCTCTACACAACTCTACGCCCAGCCCGCCTCGTACGCCGCCCTTCTCTCTCTACACAACTCTACGCCCAGCCCGCCTCGTACGCCGCCCTTCTCTCTCTACACAACTCTACGCCCAGCCCGCCTCGTACGCCGCCCTTCTCTCTCTACACAACTCTACGCCCAGCCCGCCTCACACGCCGCCCTTCTCTCTCTACACAACTCTACGCCCAGCCCGCCTCGTACGCCGCCCTTCTCTCTCTACACAACTCTACGCCCAGCCCGCCTCGTACGCCGCCCTTCTCTCTCTACACAACTCTACGCCCAGCCCGCCTCGTACGCCGCCCTTCTCTCTCTACACAACTCTACGCCCAGCCCGCCTCGTACGCCGCCCTTCTCTCTCTACACAACTCTACGCCCAGCCCGCCTCGTACGCCGCCCTTCTCTCTCTACACAACTCTACGCCCAGCCCGCCTCGTACGCCGCCCTTCTCTCTCTACACAACTCTACGCCCAGCCCGCCTCATACGCCGCCCTTCTCTCTCTACACAACTCTACGCCCAGCCCGCCTCGTACGCCGCCCTTCTCTCTCTACACAACTCTACGCCCAGCCCGCCTCGT
The DNA here is from genome assembly GCF_016745375.1 of Pimephales promelas. The sequence continues at coordinate 1,942,636 of NW_024121133.1, forward strand.
ACGCCGCCCTTCTCTCTCTACACAACTCTACGCCCAGCCCGCCTCGTACGCCGCCCTTCTCTCTCTACACAACTCTACGCCCAGCCCGCCTCGTACGCCGCCCTTCTCTCTCTACACAACTCTACGCCCAGCCCGCCTCGTACGCCGCCCTTCTCTCTCTACACAACTCTACGCCCAGCCCGCCTCGTACGCCGCCCTTCTCTCTCTACACAACTCTACGCCCAGCCCGCCTCGTACGCCGCCCTTCTCCAAAGAGAACTGGGGGAGGGGGGGGGTCCTGATGCGTATAATTAAGTTCAGTTTACAGTTTGTTCAGTGTTTGTCATCATTAGACATGCCTGGTCTGCTGTGTGTGTGGGTGGCATGCGTGCATTTGTTTATCATGTTGACACAGACAGCGATTACATGATGCAACAGTTCTGCTCTATTGCTCTCGCTGTTTCCCAGAATGAGTCCTGCTCTAATGACGCTGACAGCGCTGTGCCTGTGGGCTCATACATAAAGCAACATTATCAACAAACATATTTTTAAGCCACACAAGTTTAGGTTCCCCCTTTATCATTGCAGTGTTGTTGAAGCATATCTCTGTGATCAGGATTGAGTAATTTAGTAATTTTATCTTCAGAGAACATCAGAGGTTGCATTAATCTAATTACGTACCTACAATTCAAACTCCCCAGATTTGAACTAATTCAGGTATTACTACAAATCCTTTACAGATCAATTCTGTATTCAAAGATCTTTATATGTCCTTGTATTCATCAGAGCTTTCTTCTAATTTCTCCATCTTTTTCAGTAATATATTTATGCCTTCTATTGAAAAATCATCTTCGGATGAATTAGATTAGCTGATTATTATCAAAGAACTTGATGTAGCAGTTTCTTTTTTACAGTCTTGGGAAAGTCCAGGATCAGACAGATACCGATATAGGAATTCTATAAAGTGTTTTGGCAAAACCTTTCCCTGTTTATTATTGGATATGTTTGATGGATAATTGGAAGGAGAAAGGCTCTCAGGCTTCTATCTCTCTTCTTTTGACCCATTAGACTGTACTTCCTTCTGTCTGACAAATTTGATAAATGTAGATTTCAAACTGTTATCAAAATTAGTTAGCCTGACTTCGTCATACTCCTATTCAAGAGAGAATATGAGTCTGAATCTCCTCCGTTGGGCTTTGATTATGAGGCGTGTCGTAACCGAACCAGGAAAAAAAAAAAAAACTCTACACTCAATTGGATAGTCGGTAGACCTACAACCAATCAGAGCAACGCAGTAAGTCAACTCCTTTGCATAGCGCAGTTTTCAAATACAGAACGTAGCCTAACTTTATTTATTTTAGAAGTTAAATAACGAGTGTTGCTTCTTTTAATTACTCCTCCATGAGTGCGACCAAAGGAGAAACCACAACGACCACAGGCTTTTCATTACGTCCATCTTCTTAACGACCGTCAGAGCCAGCTGATAAGTTACACTTTTCCCGAATCATGTAGGAAGGACGGCAAAAATATCTTTCCGATCGACAAATGCCTTGATTGCAGTTCTCTGTTCGTCTATTAAAATGAATGTGCTGTCGATTTATTTTACAACAGACGCGACAGCAGAATCTATACATCTCAATTCTGCAGCTGCAGTCATCTTTGACAAGCGCTCTTTGATAACGTGATTACGTTACTGAAGACCACCTGTCAATCATTATATAAAGCCCGCCCTGGCAATTTGATTGGCCCGATCATTTTTTGACTGATCATAATTACTCCTCAATGGATCGAGTCCAGACCGAACTTCCCGACCAAAAAAATGTTGTGAGCGGAGTTCAGGCTGGCATCCAGGCTAAAAATGAGTGGCTTTAAGACTGAAACACGTTCTATTATTTCAGTAGACCAAACTGGTTTTATTGGGAATCACCATTTATTCTCTAATCTCAGGCAGAGTTTTAGTATAATTTACAATCCTTCTCAGGCTAATACAGAAGAAGCTTTGATTTAGTTGGACGCTGAGAAAGCGTTTGATAGAGTGGAGTGGAGCAATTTATCTTATACTTTGGATAAAATTGGTTTTGGAAAGAAATTTATTTCAAGGTTTAAGTTGTTTTGTTCCTCCCCACTGGCTGCAATAAATGACAAACAACATTCAATCTGATTAAATCTGACTATATCGTTCCACAAGAAGAGGATGTCCCTTACGCCCTCTCTCCTTCGGTCTAACTGTGCCATTACGGGTATGGTTAGAAATTGTGTCAAGTTAAAAAGTTTCTTTAAATGCAGATGATTTACATCTTTATGTTTCTAATTTGTCCGTTTCCGCCCCTGCTGCCCTGGCCACTCTTCAATCCTATCGTCAAATTTACGGTTATGAAAATTTAACTTCAATTAAAATTAAAAGTGTAGTATTTCCCATTAATACTAGCAAAAGAATGAAAAAAAAGATTTAAAAAATAGCAAAGATTTTTCCTCTAAGTAGCCTACCCTTCAAAATCACTTTTCCATGTCTTGGAATTCATGTTACATATGCAGATCTATTCAAAGCAAAAAAGTATTTCACATGTACAAACACAAGCACAAACGTGTTTTCTGCCCTGAAAAATGTGATGAGTTTATCAACACTCATAGCATAAAGTATTAGTATTAGTCTATTTCTTTCTATATTCACTAAACACTACACTAAGATCAAACTTACAGTAGGGTACTTTTTTCATTTCTTTAAATTTCGTTCTGCCATGTCTGTGTAAATCAGTTGAGGCAGCAGACTAAAACTACCTAATCTTCACATTATTATAACAGCCAATAATAGGCTGCTATTATAACTGTCGTCAAAAAATGTATGCTGTATCATAAATTTGTATTAAAATTAAACGTATGTCATACTATGAAAAGGGAATAAAACGCTCTAAAAATATCTAGCGTTTCCCGACCCACCCACCCTAACCTAACCAGAACCATCATGCTTTAAAACCGTTTTTGATGGGTCTTGAGATAGATTATAGTCTAGGTGGGTCCTGGAATGGAAAAGTTTTGGAACCTGCTTTAGTCTACTTTACCTGCTTGAGTTAAGACCACTCTAAAGATTTGGACTCAAAAACAGTCCTAATTACAGTCATAACCAATCCATGCTCTGATAGATAGTCTTTTCTCTGTCTCTGTTGGACAGTTATTTTTTTTTATTTTGGTCTAGTTGTGGCCATTTCATGAATTATATATTGATGGCACGTTTGGTTCTGTTCAACAGCTTAGGGACAAATTTTCAATTCTGAAGCAGCATTTTTTTTTAGATGCTTACAAGTTCGTGGTTTTGCTCGGGCTACATTTCCAGATGTCCGTCTCCTGCCTAATGATACTCCTTTGAATAGTTTTTTTCACTCCAATTTGCACAGTAAAAGGTCTAATCTCACAAATGTACTTTTAGTAGAGGTCCTGGATAAGGTTTGTGTGCACTTTATTTAGCGGAGAATATCTCAACTGTTCTAGACTAATATGACTCTATTCATAACCTAGGGTATTACACTTACACTTACACTTACACTACATGGTCATTGTGAACATTGTGATCACCACAGAAAATCTGTAGCTTCAAGAGTTTATATGTATGCATATTTAATGAGATATTGCCTAATTTGCATATTTTATTTTATTTTTAAGATAAAGTGTAATACAAAAAGTATTTCTCTTAATATGAAGATTAAACTGGTAGAAAGTGCACACAAATCTTACCCAGGACATGGACATAGTCTTTGTCCAGAGTCTATTGACACTATTAGGGCTCTTTGGCTAGAAGATCTGGAGGAGGAAATATATGTTCCAGACACTCACATATTCAGTGCAAAGTTGTGCATTGAGTTTATTATCTTGAATCTGCCTTTTCTGTCAAAGATACTGGAAAAGGCAGTATCCTCACAACTGTGAAATGATATGTCTGTGAATAGAAATGACTGTGAATAGAAATGATATCTGCCAGGATTTTCAATCAGGATTTAGACCACATCATAGTACCGAGACAGCTCTCGTTAGAGTCACACATGATCTGCTCTTATCATCCGATCGTGGTCGTATCTCTCTATTAGTGTTACTCGATCTTAGTGCTGCATTTGACACCATTGACCACAACATTCTTTTAAATAGACTAGAAAACTATGTTGGCGTTTGTGGAACTGCATTAGCATGGGTTAAATCATTATTATCTGACCGTCATCAGTGTGTAGCAGTAAATGAAGAGATGTCTTATCCATCACAAGTTCAGTATGACGTACCACAAGGCTCAGTACTAGGACCGCTGCTGTTCACTCTGTACATGCTACACACACACACACACACACACACACACAATACATGCTGCCATTAGGAGATATCATTAGGAAACATGGAAGTAGCTTTCACTGTTATGCTGATGACACTCAGCTGTATATTTCTTCAAAACCTAACGAAACTTACCAACTCAAAAAGTTAATGGAATGCATTGCTGACATAAAAAAAATGGATGACTAGTAATTTCCTATGACTAAATTCTGAAAAAACAGAGATTCTAATTATTGGACAAAAAACTTACAGCCTAGAATACTGTCTAACTCTTGATGGCTGCTCTGTTAAGTCTTCGTCGTCGGTAAGGAACCTGGGTGTGCTTTTTGATACCAATCTCTCATTTGAAAGTCATGTGTCTAGAACCGCATTTTTCCTTCTTAAAAATATATCTAAATTACTCCATATGCTCTCATTGACAAATGCGGAACAGTTCGTTCATGCGTTCATGACATCAAGGCTAGATTACTGTAATGCTCTACTGGGTGGTTGTCCTGCACGCTTAATAAACAAACTCCAGCTCGTCCAAAACACAGCCGCTCCAGTTCTTACCAGAACCAGGAAGTATGACCATATTATCCATATGGTTTCCACGGGAGAACGGCGCAAGTCATGTTTACTGTGGCGAACAGGACGAGCGAGGGCCGCGGGAGAACGGCGCGAGGCCGGTGGCGTGATTACGATGAGCCACACCTGTGAGCCACACCGGTCTCGTATCTCTCACAGAGTAGCAGGATTTTCTTAGCATGGTTAAAGCGCACATCAACCGATCACTTGTTTAGCGTTCATGTAAACACTACATTCAGATTCACCAATTTTTTACAAGCACTGTTAATGCAATGCATTTTGTTTAATTAATGCAGTTCAACATGCTTTTCTAAAGACATTCGTCATTAATTTACTTCCATATTTTAGCAGGTTTCCTGTTTTGAGTGTAACTGCAGTCTATCACTGAAGTATTACTGTACCTGTTACATACAGATGCTTCTTTGACCTTGTTTTATCATTGTAAGGTTAAAGTGATGTGAAATTAAAGATGGTGTAGAATATGTTATTCTCTAATTATTATGTTATTCATTAATTTGTAAGTTAATAAATGTAATGTAAATGTTATGGTTCAGTATAAATATCTGGATGAAGATTCGTAAATCCTTCACATGTGTCGTTAGTTTCTGGATTATTTTCACTGTTGTCAATTTATACATTTGACAATATAAATTAGATTCTCATCAAACTATGCTTAATATCTTATAGAGTTACTACTAATGTAAACATTTATTTGTTAGTATGGCAAGAGATTAAACTGTCCCAATGGAGCTAAAAATAGAATATTATGTGTAGTATAATGGTAAAAAAAATATTTTGCAGACTTAATGTTGGTCCAGGGCCCGTATGCCTAAAGATTCTGAGAATCGTCTCAGAGAGCTCCGAACTTAACCTAAATATTCCTTGCCAGGAGTTTGAGCTTAGAAGTGATTCCAGAACATTTTCAGTGAACTCTGAGCAAGGAATGGATGGAGAATCCTGTCTTAGTGAGGAGGTGTGGTTGACCCCGTTGCTAGGTATGAGTCATCATTTCAAAAGCCGTGATTGGTTGATCCTACAAGTTTGATGAAAATGAACTTTTGGTGATAATGAGCAAAGGATGTACCCTCAAATCAATAAAAATAATTATACACTCTAATCTTGTGCTGACTGTAATTGTAAATAATATTTCACATTCAAGAAAATATCTGGAAAATGAATAGTAAGCTGTAGGGGTTATAGCCTAACATTAGAATCGATGTGAAAACTTAAGCTCATTACACCCTGTTCAAATAATGATTTGTGTCTTATTTGCTCATATTAATATCCTAGCTGGCATATTTTGTACTTTCACTCCCATATGGACCCCATTGAAAACAAGATGGCCTATCTTAAGGGGCTGTCCTTAATGAACTAGAAATTGCAACGTTACAACTCAGTGTGGTCTTAACGAGGGTAACACAGCTATTTATGAAGGCTTGTTAACAAATATCCAATACAAACAAATATATATATATATAACAAATATAACACAGAAAGAGAATGGCCATTTGTGCAGCTCCTCAGCCAGTAAAAGTCCTCTTCCCTGCTCTCAGCAGATCTCGCCGTCGGAGCCCTTTTAAGCACTAGGAATCTTGAGGAATAGCTTTTATATTAACTGGGATTTTCGTGTCACTTTTAGGGGAAATTCTAAGAAAACGTCATGACTCTGAGAATTTTCTTTGGCCGTTAGGAGCCACTTTTTGCACAAAAATTCTTTAGGGATACGGGCCCAGATCTTTGAAACCCTGTGCTGAATAAAAAAGTTTTTATACTTTAGTCTCAGTTTAGCTGCATTTTCTGGCTCATTTTTGTTTCTCTCTTGCATGATATAAATGCTACAGCTGAGAAAAAGCGCACACACACACACACGCAGAAATGAGGACCGATGTGTCAGAATCTATTCATGCGGTGAATCCCTTGCAGTCGGTATTTCTGTCCACTGAGAAGACACACTCTCCCTCAGGTCTTGGTTGACATTAACATATCTCTTTTGGTAATTGATCATTCAGAAAATTGAATCTCCCAAAAGACCTGAAGCACTGAAACATGAAGAGCAATTAAGGAACAGAAATACTCATGTTATGATTGTTACAACAAGCCACAGATGTATGACAAGTTGTTTTAACATATAATTCCCCTTTAAAATTCCAGATATCATGCTATTTTGACTTGTCATACTTCCAGTGACATTCTTAAGAAAGTATTTTATGATATTTACAAATGACTTTTGATTGGTAGGATAAAAGAAAAAAGGTATCTTTAAAGCAACACTAAGTTTTTACCTTAAAATAATGTTTCCAAACTCGTTTCAAAGGTTCATCATGTCGTAACAGGGTGAAAGGCACTTTTGGATCTGCTATAACCACGCTATGTTGCCAGATCGGGTCGTGTTTCTGTAGTTCTAATGAGACATAAGAAAACTACAAATTTGACTTGCTTTACGTCAAGCGTTACAATAGTCATTATTTTGTTTTTCTTCGTTTCTGATGTCGCAATACATCGTACTTTCAGGAAATCCTGCAACATACTCTACCTTGTCTGTGGACATGCTCATTCCAAAGCCGGCGCTGGATAAACAGCGAGTGTGTGTGCGACAGTAGGCTGTGCTAGGATAAATTATTAATTATGGACAATTCCACTTCCAACCTGTAGGGCGACCGCAGCCTTTAATAGGCTTTATGCGGAGCGTCACGTGACCAAAGCGGAAAACAGGTCTCATCGCATCCGCAGTCCTAGAAAGGGTAACGGCCGTAAGAACTGACTACGATATCTGTGTATTTTTAAGGTAATCAGCTAACCTACCTAGTTCACTCTGTTATTGGCGTTTTATTCCATTTAAATATCTAAATGTTACTGTGAAGAAGAAAAAATATAAAACGTTTAAATATCAATCTGCATATGTGAGGGACATTGTTTATGCTAATCTTTGTTCGCTCTTTTTAAGTTATCTTGAGTAAAACCTCAAAAAATTTCATGAAGCACATACAAAGGACCTGGACCGGAAGCGATGAGACGTGTTCAGACAGAATGCGGAAGTAAGTTGTGCATAAAGCCTATTGATGTTGTATGTGGTAAGGATGATAAACCGAGAGTAATAGTTTAAATGACCAGCACTCACTTACAGACAAGTCAAGATTAGATTATATCTCAAATTACACATTGAAATCCCCCGCAACAATACACACTGCATCATTGATATGTACTCTGCTGATTGCTAATGCTGCCACTTAAAAAGTATGAAAGCTGAATTAGCATTAGCATCCGGTGGAATATACACAGCAGATGCTTTTCCCACATATGGCTGTGTCAAACGTCTACTGTGGATGAAATCTCTGTATGTTGCCGTGAATATACATATGTATGATGTAAAGTGTTTATGGAAATGTGAAAAAGAATTTCCCCTAAAAGGGACAATAAATATATACTATACTATACTATACTATACTATACTATACTATCAGTAATCAGGACAACAGTAAACTCTCTAGGGAGATAAATAGGACAACATTTGATAGTCACATACTCCAAATCTGGGCAGCAATGCCTGTCCAATATCATTGTGTTAATACACCAGAAGTTATTGACATACACGCCAGCCCCCCTCGTCTGCTCTTACCAGAGTCACTTGTCCTGTCCCGGCGCTGTGCTGTGCTGTGTGGTCTGCTAGCTGGATAGCCGAGTCCAGGATGTGTGAGTGGAGCCAGGTTTCCGTGATCAACAGGATGCAGCTGTTCTTGATGGCAATATTTGTTGCAACCTGAAGTCTCAGTTCATCCATTTAATTAACAAGCGATCTTGCGTTGGTGAGGAAGATACTGGGAAGAGGTAATAGGCCAACGCAAACAAGATAATGAACCACAGCTGGTTGAAATCAAATACTAATGAGTAGAAACACAATTAATTCTACAGAATCTGGGGCCACCTAGTGGCTGTGAGAACCATTACAAGCTGGAGCCTTACAAAATATTGATCAAATCAGACCAGGGGCTCGTTCTTCGTACGTCGCTAACTCAGTTAGCTGGATTTGATTGTTGGCGATTTGCCCTGATCTTGGATCGTTTGGTTCTTCGACGCTCATCCTGGACTTGCTGTCATAGCAACAGGTCCGTCAGCTTGAACCTGCTCGCGAGCAGGCTTATTTCATGTAAACAGGATTAGATCACGGCTGATACGGAAGTCCTTCAGCGCAGCGCGATAGTGTAGCTTAATTTCTGAGATTTATTTTTGTTTTCTCGTGAAACGATCGTCGTGAGGGTGTCGTTTAAATACATTATTATTTTGTTGGAAATGCACATTAATGTTCGATTCGATATCGGGCTTCAACAACAGCACAAAATGTTTGCATTGCCCTAAAATTATTTGCGAGTGGCTTCCTTTACACTATTGGAGATGCGGAGAACTTGATAAGCTTTCTGTCGTGCCATTCACAAAGTAGTGCTCTTAGTTTTTTTTTTTTTTTTTTTTTTTGCCAACTTAGGGTATATTATAATTTTTAATGAAGATAATGCAATCATGATGACCATGCCGATTATGACTTACAGTCCCTCAGGCTTAACTTACGTGATTGGTGCCATACACTGTAGACTACATACATGTTCCCATCAGCCTCAATGAAGGGATTTTGTGAGCAGAAAGGGGGCTTATAGTGCAGCCAAATTACTATTACAATTTTTAATATTCCAGATTTGAATATTATATCACTTTTTTAAAAGGCATTTGACTGAGTAAAATCTTTTAGATGGTGTGTGACCATGTTCTATATCACAAATCAGTGTGAAAGCAAAATGGCCAGGATCTGTGCATGACTCAAGAATTTTAAGAGATTCACATTTATGAACATTATTTGAACATGGTAAGGAAAATTATAAATATCAAACTCACGGTATTACATACACTTATGCTGAGAACTGCATTTTTCCATTAAACAGGTGATTACAACAGGATCATGCATGGAGACAGGTGTTTTATGACCCCATTCCCTGACCCAAACCCCAGACCAGTTACAATGCAGCTCTAGGACAAGGGCACACAATGACATGAGCTTTGGCCAACTAAAGGGAAGATTTCAATGTCTAAAAACCCTTCACAACAGCAGGGGCGAAAATTTCATCAAAATGTTGGGGGGGACAATAAACATAACAATTCTCAAGAGCAAATTTTGAAGGGGACACCAATAATACAGGCCAAAAAATACAGAGGAAAGCCTTACTATTAGTGTAGCATGGAGACCATTTTTATTATACTTCTTAAAATTTCTTTCTGGTTTAAGCCAGCGGCGAATCTGTTTACATACTCTCCTCACGCAGCGCAGCGATTTCATTTCATTCATTGACTAATTCTTTAACTATATTAAATGATATAAACCAACTAAATCACAGTGAAAGCGTTAGAATCTAAATGCACAGCGCACCCGGACTTTCTCATCAGTGTATGGCCAGCAATATTGTAATGTTTAATGACATGAAGATAGTGGTTATTATTGTTATGTACAATTAAATACAATCGTTGCTGAGTCTGCGGTCTGAAAACTTCACCTCAGAGCATCCGTTAACTGAATGAATTGAGAATCTTACCTGAAAAAATCCAATAACATCAGCAATTGTCATTCAAGCAGCTGATTTCTGTAAATGAATGCAAAAGCAAAACTAAATGTATATTGCAGCATAGGGCGAAGTCAGGATCCGTCAGCACCGATTTGAGACAAAAATAATTTAAATTGTATATAAAACTATGTAAATGGCGCTCTGTGGCGCAGCAGGGTTTTGAACACGGTCCTGAGCCGTTGCTGGGCGCCGCGGACAGACGCCGAATGGCGCCGCCGGTGTGTGTACACTCATAGAGAATAATGTGTTCGAATTTTAAAGACGTGGCGCTGCGCGACGCGCCGCTACGCTTCTCGTCCGGTGTGCGACCTACTTTACTGGAGTTCCACAACTATTCAAACACTATGTTTTTCTCTCCCGCCACCGGAATGTGTGTGTCTGAGGTAAAAGGGACGGAGGCGGTGGACCAACGCACTGTGAGGCAAGGGAGGGGGGTCTCAAAATGTTTAGAACGCTTTTTTCGATATTGCCCCGTTTGCATTTGTGTTATTTTATTTCTTAATTATTTTAAGAATATATCATTACATTATTTACAATACACATATTTTAATGTTTTTTTTGGGGGGGACAACCCTCAGATAGGGGGGGTCCTGACCCCCCCGACCCCCCCGCGATTTCCGCCTATGCACAACAGGCCAATTCACATTCAACCCAAGGGTCAGCTATTCTGCCAGGGTCAGGAGCATCATTATTATTTTTTTTCTCAGCATTTTTCCTGTTTGCTTTTATAAACAGACAATCATTTATTTAACAGTGCCTTTTTAAAAGAGACTAGTAGGCCTATAAGGCCTAAAATTACCATTAAGTAGAATATTTTTGTACTTCATTTTCACCATGTCCATTGTTATAGTGTGGTGACTCGACATTACAATGAACAAAGTAATTATGAAATTATGAAAATAAAAATAAAATAATAATAAGTTATTAAAACATCTAACATGGCCACCACAAACGCATTTAATTTGTCTTCTAGTTTTGCCAGCACTCTCTCCTGGCTTTTGCACACTTTGAGGTGTTCCCTGGCGTTTTAATTAAAGACTGAAATTCGGCATAACCTTGCATTAAAAGCGCTTGCTCTGCTTGGGAGAAAAACTGGGCGTGTTCTTTGGCCATGCTGAACAGCCAATAGCAGCGTTGCTGATCACTGGTTCTGCTATCGATACATGTCCCCTTTTAAACCAACGCGAGAACGCGCAGTTATCTCAGATAACTCAATCCAGCGATACTAATCATAAACAACAGGTGTGTTCGAAGAACCCAATTAGCCGGATCATGATTAGCACGATGATATCATCTTAGATGTCTCATTTGATCTCGGATGTTTTAAGCAACGTACGAAGAACGAGCCCCAGGCTTGTGCACAATTCTGAATTGAATTTGAATTTATGTCAAAAACAGGATCTAGAATTACAATTCGAATTTCTAAATAAAGGAAGCAGAAGGGCAATTCCATAAAAAAATTCACAGAAATGAATATACATATTTTAAAGGTGCATTGCGCAACATTTCATATTAAAAATAGCCGTTTTCTAACCCATACATGCTTAAACAATCGCCTGATGGGCTGAATGAGCCCTTCTCTGATCACTGAGATCACCTCTATAATCCTGTAGAGTAAAATTAATAAGAGGGATTCGGGCTTGAATCTGAGACTGGCCGTGACGTCATGGCTGGCACGCCTGGCTATGTGGCTATGTCTGGCAGTTTTTTGTGTTCGCCGCCGTTCTCCGTATCAGCGAAGACAACTCGAGTGACACAACTTTAGTCAACTTTCCACAAAAGTAGAAGATGGATTCAAAGGGGCTGTCCAGAAACCTGGCCACTTCATGCGTTTTTTGTGATCGGATAGCTATTCGATCGTGGAAACACCAGGTTGCCCTCCGAAACGCATTCGAGACGGATTTGAATCCGATCGCTCAAATCACTTGAGGACGTGGTCTGGGCCGCATTCCAGACGCAACTGGACAAGTGTAAATGCATCTGCTTGTTGAAACCAGGCTATATGTCATGTTATTTTAGTCATGTATGAGGACGCGCATCACCTCAGATGAGCAGCTGAGCGCCTATTCATCAAGCCAGCGCGCCGCAATCTATCGCAAATCAAAGTGAAAGTAAGTCGCAGACGCTTAACACTACCATCTTCATTAAAAGTAAAGAAATGAAATGATCTTACCAGGGCTGTTGCCGATCTCTCTTATTGCTGTCTTTGCTGATTTTGAAATCAGCCGATCATCAATAAAATGCGGCTCATATCTGTTGCTTTCGGTGACGTGCACTTTATTAAAATGTGTATATAGCGCGGGAATTGAAGATCGGATTAATATCCGTTTTGCAAAAACACATTTATGTGAGCAGGTGTAATGGAATCGTTTTGATAAATCAGATAGCTGTCCGATCTGAGAAAACGCATGAAGTGGCCAGGTGTAAACAGCCCCAAAGAGACCGGCTTGTAGTTCATTCCAAACCCCAAAGCAAACTCCACGTGAGACAAAGAAAATATAACTTCTGTCTGTCCAGTGCCAGCCGTCGGAATAAGACGAGAGTCAACATCGGGAAGGCTTTCAACAAACGGAGGGATCGCCGGTCTGCTCTAGGGCTCAAACGGGTCCTATACAAAGTAATAACTAATATTGTTCATGAACGTGTTTCCATAATCATACAATCATAAGTGGATACAGTAAGCACATAGCATGGAAACAAAAACCGAAGTTTTCTACTACCCCCGTTTCCCCCTCACACACACACATAAGTGTGTAATTTACTCGAATGCCTTTCCTTTCATATATTTTAAATGATTTGCAGATTTATAACTGTATTACCTCATTATGACTGTAACAAAAGCACCTTTTTTTGCCCAGAATTGTTTTAGTAGATCTTTAGAAAAAAACTAAAAAAATTAAGATGGACTTCTGTTTATATATATATTTAGAACAAAATGTATGCAGAGTTGAGGAGTGACAAGTTACGTGTAATGGAATTATGTTATTAAATTACAAAATGAATGTATTTGTATTTAGTTGTATGGGGTTAAATGTGTAATTCAATTAGTTACTAATCCAATTATACTAATCCTATCTATTCAAATTCAACTTCCTGTGGGGCGGGTCAATTCAATTCAAATTCATGAATTGAATGGAGGCCAATTCTGAAATTCTGAGTTTTGCACAAACCAGGTTTCTAGAATTTACATGCATTCCATAAATCTTTATGTAATCTTTATGATTTATGTAATCTTTATGTTAAAGGGTTTTTCTCCCAGACTCATCTGATGTTTCCAAACTTTCTTCTTTTGTCTATGTACAGTACGCCTATCTTCAAAGTGTGTGGTGTCAATAACCTCAAGGATAGACTCTGTTTACCAGCGAGCAGAGATGGGTTGCATCCTCAGTGCATCGGGTTGCATCACGGTAAATTAAAGAACACCTTGCGGATTTCAATGAAATGATGCTCATACAATCATATCCTCCACCTGGTATTGCATCACTATAAGCTAGTGGTGCGTATGGCATACCATTACGGAGAAAGCTGCCTGTAATATTAACCCTGCCAAACAGGGCAGTGATGCAATAAAGAAGCCACAGCACAGCAGCGCTGGACATTTCTGAGGATGATCCAAAAGCGGAAGAATGACTGTATGGGCAAAGCTACCTGAGGAGAAACATAAGATTTAACAAGTGAGGCGGGACGAGTAAAGACAGACACAGTGGGTGCGGCGTCAGGCCTCGAGGAGACTTTTATTTAACATAAACTTCAAATATCTCAAAAGAGGAAGTGTTGTTGCAAGCCGTCCAGTGTTCTTCTATAAATCTACAACTGCATTATGTTTAACGCTATTATACAAGAAACAACAAGAAGAAGATTATCACTGCTTATGAATAAAAGTGTCAGTATCATGAAGGAATGAGCCTGATTTGTGTGGCCCAGCATAATTCTCAATCTCCCACAGCGTTTACTGCTGCCTTTCAACAACAAAAACTCAAAGGAAACAAGAAACACTGAAAAGTCATACTTTCTCTCTCCTAGCAGACTTGTTTCATTAGAAATGTGTCCTATTCTTGGATTTCATTAGCTAGGATGGGCTTATATTCACCAAGAAATAAAGACTTCACCTTCCTAATCAGGAATGATCTACCTTTCCTTTATAACAGGACATTACCAAAGACTCCTGCTCTCTTCCATAAAAAAAAGAATAGCAGGCATTCAGTAGGGTTTAGAAGAATCGAATGTCCTTTTTTATTGTCCACGAAACAGGATTTTTAAAAAATCCATTAAATATTTTCCTTCCTTGTATCTTCAAAATGTAGAACTAAAAAGAGTAAAAAGAGCATATGCACGTTTGTTTGCTCAGCTTTGACTGTGATATTTATCTCCAGTGAAAAACATAGTAATGGCATTGCTTTGTAAAGCTAATTTTTTAAATAAATGTATAAAATCCTTAGCCTTGTGAAATCACACATATTTGTGCAAGCTTTTGCTTTATTATACTAAGTTTAAAGCAAATGTTATTTGTTAAAAAAAGACTGCTGAACTGAATTTTACATTTTTAGGTCACATAAACAATCAGAGGTTTACAAAAACAACATTCAAGAATTATTTTTGAGACTTTCGTAGAGAGATTCAAGCTGATTCAAAAACAATTATTTGGAATGCAAACCTAGTTCATAAAATCAAAAGTAAAATTAAAGCAAGTTGAAATATTTGTCCTTTAACCAGGTTGAATGATATAAAGTAGATGATTCTGGACTGTTCTGAAAATTACAGTTTTTGTTGATTACTTCATTATGAATATAATTATCCTCATTTTTCCTATCAGTTTTTTTTTTTACTCTAGCTGCTCTTTTGGAAGCCTCTGAACATGGAGAAACTCTTTGAAGTGTACATTTTTTATTTTATATATATATATATATACAACCCGAATTCCAGAAAAGTTGGGACGTTTTTTAAATTTGAATAAAATGAAAACTATACGACTTTCAAATCACATGAGCAAATATTTTATTCACAATAGAACATATATAATATAACAAATGTTTAAATGGAGAAATTTTACACTTTAGTCCACTAAATGAGCTCATTTCAAATTTGATGCCTGCTACAGGTCTCAAAATAGTTGGGACGGGGACAACAAATGGTTGAAAAAGCAAGAAATTTAGAAAGGATTCAGGTGGGAGAACATCTATAGCAACTAATTAAGTTGATATCAGGTCTGTAACATGATTAAAGGGATGTCTTAGAGAGGTAGAGTCTCTCAGAAGTAAAGATGGGCAGAGGCTCTCCAATCTGTGAAAGAGTGCGTAAAAAGATTGTGGAACACTTTAAAAACAGTGTTCCTCAACATCAAATTGCAAAGGCTTTGCAAATCTCATCATCTACAGTGCACAACATCATCAAAAGATTCAGAGAAACTGGAGAAATCTCTGTGCGTAAGGGACAAAGGCGAAGACCTTTATTGGATGCCCGTGGTCTTCGGGCCCTCAGACTACACTGCATCACTCATCGGCATGATTGTGTGAATGATATTACTAAATAGGCCCAGGAATACTTCCAGAAACCACTGTCGGTAAACACAATCCGCCGTGCCATCTCCAGATGCCAACTAAAGCTCTATCATGCAAAAAGGAAGCCATATGTGAACATGGTCCAGAAGCGCCGTCGTGTCCTGTGGGCCAAGGCTCATTTAAAATGGACTATTTCAAAGTGGAAAAGTATTCTATGGTCAAACGAGTCCAAATTTGACATTTTTGTTGGAAATCACGGACGCCGTGTCCTCCGGACAAAAGAAGAGGGAGACCTTCCATCGTGTTATCAGCGTTCAGTTCAAAAGCCAGCATCTCTGATGGTATGGGGGTGCATAAGTGCATACGGTATGGGCAGCTTGCATGTTTTGGGAGGCACTATGAATGCTGAAAGCTATATAAAGGTTTTAGAGCAACATATGCTCCCCTCCAGACAACGTCTATTTCAGGGAAGGCCTTGTGTATTTCAGCAGGACAATGCAAAACCACATACTGCAGATATTACAACAGCATGGCTTCGTCGTAGAAGAGTCCGGGTTCTGAATTGGCCTTGCCTGCAGTCCAGATCTTTCACCTATAGAGAACATTTGGCGCATCATTAAACGAAAAATGCGTCAAAGGCGACCACGAACACTTCAGCAGCTGGAAACCTATATAAGGCAAGAATGGGACCAAATTCCAACACCAAAACTCCAGACACTCATAAACTCGATGCCCAGACGTCTTCATACTGTTTTGAAAAGAAGAGGAGATGTTGCACCATGGTAAACGTGCCCCCGTCCCAACTATTTTGAGACATGTAGCAGGCATCAAATTTGAAATGAGCTCATTTAGTGGATAAAAGTGTACAATTTCTCCGTTTAAACATTTGTTATGTTATCTATGTTCTATTGTGAATAAAATATTGGCTCATGTGATTTGAAAGTCGTATAGTTTTAATTTTATTCAAATTTAAAAAACGTCCCAACTTTTCTGGAATTCGGGTTGTATATATATATATATTCCTCAGATCTGTCCCTGGATAACCACTGCCCTGGGGAGTTCAACTAAAACCCTGATCAAACTCACCTATATGTAGTTTCCTTTTGAAAGGGAACTCACACTGTGTCGATGGCGCTTTGGGGAACGCTTCAGGCGTGCAACCCGGAAGTGTATACGGGTGTATTGATGATCGGTTTCTCCCCGGCCATAAACCACCAGCTCAGGTGAGCCATCCATTCCTTACCAATCTTCATACTGAGATCGAGAGGGCATGGAAGAGCCCATATTCTGCCCGTATCCACTGACATCAGCAGGCTAGTTTCGCTGATGTTGAGGGCATAGGAGAACATGGGTACGTGTCAATGCCACCCATCGATGAGATGTTTGTGAACTATCTTGCATCTGGGATGAAAGCTCCAACACAGCCATCCAAACCTTTGAAAGCAACATCGCGTTTGAATGGCAGAGCATACACGGCAGCGGGTCAGGCCGGTCCTGCCCTGCACACCATGGCATACCAGGCCGATCTGCTGGGGGATCTCAGCCAGGGATGTCCCCTGAAGCAGTTTGCTGAGCTGCGCCGCACCACAGATCTAGCACTCCGGGCCACCGTACAAACTGCTGCCGCGACCGGCCGGTTGATGGTGGAGATGGTGGCCACGGACAGACATCTGTGGTTGAATCTGGCCGACATCGGGGAGAAAGAGAGGGCTTTCTGTAGGGACTGTATAAACAGCTTATCTGCCAATGAAGACTGCACTGTCAAGTAGTAGGCCTCAGCAAGCCTCCTTGATGGGCAGCCCCAAAAAGGGCTCTTTAGGCCAGCTTACCGCAGGTGGTTGGCCCTAGCAGTTCGGGCAATAGACTCACTGACGGGTAGTAAGCCTTAACAGGCCTCCTCAGAAGAGAGCCCCAACGTTGTGGGGCATACATTAAAGCTGCAACCAGGTAGCCAGCCTCAAGAGGCCTCCTGTGGGTGGCCCCAATATTTGAGTTGGTGTAGTATGGTTCCAACGGTGTTGTATTGGTAGTAGAATAGACTTGCTATCAGTTAGTAGGCCCTACCAGGCCTCCCTGAAAGCAAGTCCCCAGCAGATGCCTGTCAGCACTTGTTTGCTTCAGGCCGAGTAGGCCTCTTAAATCCTCAAATGAGTTTTCGAGTGACGGGGTATACAGTCTGCCGTGTTGACGGTCTGGCACTGGCCTTAGCAGGCCTCCCTGACCCTGAGCCCCAACATGGGGTGCTTGGCTGTTAAAATTCACTTGCCAATCAGACAATTGGCTTCAGAGCGCCTCTCTGGAGGCAAGCCCCCATTATGATCAGCCAAATAAGATTTGCCACTGTATGGTTGGCCGTTTAGGCCTTCCAGAAGGCAAACCCCAACAGCGTGGGTAATTTTTGCAAGCTAGTAAGACCACTGTTAGGCGGTTGGCCTTATCAGGCCACCATGAAGCTCCGTTCCCAACAATATTGGTCTATGGCAATCAGTTTCTTACCTAATAAAAATTTCAGGTGGCTGGCCTTAGCAGGCTACCCTTGGACTGACAGCCAGAGTCGGCGTTCATAGCAACCAGTTTTCTAGCTTTCTATGAGGTAATAGGCCTCACCAGACCTCCCTGTAAGTGTTTTCTCAGCGATACTGGGTTCTGCTTGCTATCCATTCAGCTGGCCTTAGCAGGCAGCTTCTGAAGGCGAGATTGAAGAGCCAGCATAGGTCAAAAACAGTTTACTGATTCAAGCCTCCACTCTGTTTCAATTGAGAATACCATTTCAACGGCAATTTACGAGAACTTTCATAGCATTTATCCTGGTGTAGACTACAGTCCCGTGAATACATGAAGTCTAAGACTTTCTGCTTCCCGTAGCGACGCTTGCACAGTGTTTAAATCAGACAAAGATTGCACTGCTTCAAGTCAGACAGCGATGGGTCTGAGCAGACCTGCACTGAGTCGAACGCACTCTTGATTAGTTTGCTCAGGTTTCTTTGATTAAGGTTGAAACTAAACTATTCAGGGCAGTGGTTAGATTGAAGGGACACTACAGTACACCTACCAAATCAAACCCTGGCACCACACTTTCGTTTCATTTGAATCGACAAACCTGTTAAAGCCAACTAAAGAAATTTAGACCTTTCACGTTGTCCTTATACCTGCAGAACAATAACATTTGTTGTGTTGGCGATTGTTTGTAGGCCATGACCATTAAGGCTAGGAGAAAACCCTGCTTCCATCAAGATTGCCGTACAGGTCTGCCAGCTTCTTGAAGCGTGGTCCACAGTTGCTGAGGTAGTCGTAACTCTGCTCTGAATCTGAACAGGGAGAATCCAGCGAGCTCAGAGACCCCGCCACCGAGCCATTTCCCTCAAACGCATAGGTCTGAAGAGAATCATACGGTGGAGCTGACGGATCCACATCAGTCGCTCTCAGTCTGTCCCAGATAAACTCTTGAAAGACAGTGTTGTCAGGAAGGGTTTTGTACGATGTCCTAGCTGAAGCTGAGTATGGGTTAACAGAGTTAATTGGAGTTACGTTTTGTACCTTCGAATCACGGATGACATTAAGATTACGCAGTGCCGCCATATCGAAAGCTTCTGTATCTTCTTCACCTCCTCCTTCATCATCATACTGAACGATGTTCTCCCGCACATCACGCTCATCCTCCAGGAAAAGAGGCACTTTTCGTCTGCGTTGCATCACTACGATCAGAAGCAACAAAACTAGAGGAGAGACAAACATGAGGTTCAGTGGTTGCACCGATACAATGGAACAAAACTCTGATACACTTATCTTTACTGGATTTCTTTTTTACTGAATGAACTGTCAACCTAGGAGGAGCTATAGGACGGTGAAGCTTTGGGGCTGTTGATGGACTTGATCTTCTTCATCTGTGTTTTAATCATCGCTCTGAATCCAATCTGAATGTAGTCACATGACAAAAATGTGATTTTTTCAACTTTTTGCTCAAAATGTTGCTTTTTTAAAGAAACTTAGTCAAGTCACGTCATATTTTGCGTATATAGCCCTTTTTACAATACAGATTGTTTGAAAGCAGCTTTACAGAGATAACAGGAAAATACAACAAAGTTTGTTTCCAGAAGAAAATAGCTTTACAATCCAGCTTAAGTAAGTTCAGTGATGTTTTTATATTGTTATAATTTAGTTATTATTATATTTATTAATTTAGTCCATTTATTTATTTGGCATTTATTTAAGTCATTTATTAATAAGTGCTTTGTTGTAATCGCGATATGGAATAGCCTATGTAAACCGCAAAAAGACTGTTTAAGTATGAATCGCTTTCTGCCCCACAGAGCGCAAAACTTATTTTGTACGGAGTTTACAAAACTGATATCTTAATATTTTATATTAAGAAAACTAAATAGGCCCATAAAAATAAGCTGTTGTTTCCTGATTGAGCAGTTTGAGCCAGCTAAAGCTTGTTCATGTAAAGTATACATCTTACATTTCTGTGCAAACTTTGCCCGTCGATAAAATAATTGTTGTCTGTGGTGTGGGCAGTGGCAATCATAATAATAATAATAATAAAGAAGCTTGCAACATTTGGAGAACTAAGAACTAAGAATGAACTGGTTCATTTTTTGAAGTGTGAACAATGAACTGAACTTGTTCATTTTAAAAGTTCATTTTAAAACTAGTTTGTGTAGAAAGTGAACTTTCCCAACACTGTATACTGGGCATGTTTATTGGGTTAAATTTTATCTGTAAAAAAATGTAGCGGGCCCAGCGATTTTGGTTTCTATAGGGCCCAGCATTTCTGGCGGCACCCCTGGCTGGGTACGAACTGTGCATCCGCTCTGCTCAACCCGTCGATCTGGTGGTAGATCTTTTGCCAAGCGTGTCAGAGGTTACGGGTTTTAATTCTATTTTTTTTTCTCTCATCAAAAGTGAATATGTTCATCAGTGTGGTTACAGTCTGTATTAATTACTTAATTTAAAAGACGAGAATGCAAGCTTCATGCCTGTGCGTGTATTCCTGCTTGACTGAGTATTCGCCGAGATACAGTCCCGGACGCGTTTCAGAATGGACTTCACTGCGAGAGAGAGAACGCCAAACTCAAATCATGTTTTTTTTTTTTATTTGGCAAAAAGCACAACACTTTGTTTTATTGTGAGTATCCACAAAAGAAAATAGACACTTAACAAGATCTAATGATGTGAAAAATGTATATGTAAGATCAAAATTAACAGAGTATTTTAAGTCTCCTTTGCACTGAAAAAAATGTGAGCTGTTATCGCCGGCGCGACCTCCGACCTCAGGGGGTAAAGTCTTCTAAAATATTCATTCTTTATTGTCCTCAGTAGAGGAAATTTGTTTCCACAGTCTGTACCAGGAGCAACATTCAACACTCATAACCTACACATAAATAAATTAAATTAGGATTTCTGTGAATTCAACGCTCTTATGGCTGCAAGACTGTTTTCCTTCCATCCTAGCTCTATGACACGTGTGCGTATACAGAGGGAAAGCAAATCTACAGTACAGGAGAAGACAACAGAGCTGAGAGTAACAGCACACGCACGTCACTAGATGAAGTGTAAGCAATCTTTTTCTAGCAGCATGAGGGTGAAAAGACGTATAATAACTGGAGATCAGTGCTCTGGCAGTCTTACCCAGCAGTGTGATGATGCAGGCCAGTACAGCGAGCAGAGCTCCAGTGCTCAGACCCGCTGGGAGAGAGAAGGCCACGGATCCACACGCCTCAGGAACCCCGTCCACGTCACACTGACACACACGGACTGAGAGTGTGTTGGTGCTGCTCAAGGCTGGGCTACCACTGTCCACGATCAGCACTGGTAACCAGTACAGAGACTGCTCTTGCCTCCGGAAACCAGCTCGCTTGGTCAGCACTGATGCGGTGTTATCTGAGAGGGACGGGAAAAGGTCAAGGGTTAAGAATGTGAAATTAACTGTTACACTCATTAACGTGTCTGAAGTGTTAGACTGGATAAAGACTGGTCACCTGACACCAAACTGAGGATTGAGAGATGAATGAATCTCTGAATGAAGGGATGGATGGATGGAAGAGTTGGAAGATGGGAAAACACGATCACTTCATGAAAACTGTCTTTGCTTCATGAAAAAGAGAGGAAAATATGTATATAGAAAATATAAGCAAACATAAGACTCCACTCCACCTGCTTACGTCCTCCACTACAACCCACTCCTGTCTCGGTTGAACTACTATCTGCGGCGCGAGGATGAGAGTTCTGTCACGGTTATGTTCAGCTTTGTGGACTCTTATTTTGATATTCTGTTCAGTTTCCTTTGGTTCCTATGGTTTATAATTAGTTCCTCATTTATTCCTATAGTCAGAGATATGTTCTCCTGCACTCCTCATTATCCCCAGTGTATTTAAGTCATGAGTTTGGTTCTTGTCTTGTTTAAGTATGAGCTGTTACACTATCCTTTGTTCCTCATGTGCTTCCTGGATTGTTTCGTTTATTTGGACTAAAAGATTGCAGTGAATCCCTTCATCTGTTCATCATTACTTTGAACGATGACGCAACGTTTAACAGCTCTCTGATTTTCAACTTTTGTCTGTGACACAAAGCTATTATTTAGATGCAGAAGACGTGAAATATAACACACAGGTTGTATGGATTACTTTTATGATAGTTTTAGAATACATTTATAGTTCTTTAAAGCTTCCATTTGCCATTATATGAAAGTGTGTCATGAGCTGGGTTTGTTCTCTCGCTCTGTCTATTTTCCCACCTGTTATTGTTCGCTCTCTGTAACACCTGTTCTCACTCTAGTCTCATTGCTTTCTCTCTAATTCTAGCATTTGTTCCCCTTGTTCTTTGAAGGGTTATTACTACATGGCTGTGCTATATGTTTTCAACATGAAGTTTTACCTTGTATTATCTTGTCTAGTCTAGAGGAGTTGTGCTCTCTGCCCTGTCACCTTAAGGCTTATGACCACCCGAGTCTAATCTCTGCGGCTTTGTGTCCTCTTAAAAGGACTGTGTTACTGCCCAATGTGAATTATCAGCAAACTATCACCAAGACAGGATCTTCCATTTCTGCTGACCTACTGTAAAGTACACTGACTTTGAGTTGATTGCAGTTATGTGTCCTTGCACGACAGACTGCCTATAATTCTTCATTAAAGACTATTCCAAGAACTTGGATCCTCTGTTTCTTCTGATAAAGCGATTGTAATTACACAGAAAAGAGTGGTTAAATACATTATCTAATCTACCTGTGCACATCTTTATTTGCAAGTATGTGGTTTGCAGGGCTCCAATTAGAGATTCGGCTTATTATGAAAATTGACCTCAGTTCTTAAATTAACCCATATACTTAAGTTACATACATTATCTGTCTGAATATTCCAGGACAATGGTCTGCATATACAAGAAAGAAATCTGAACTCTAAAATCGAGAATGTGTTAAAATTGTGTTCATATTTAAGGTATGAACTTAAATACAGTTCATTTAAACTTATTATTATTTTCTTTGCCAGCAAAAAGAATTGCAAATAGTTCCTATTCGTCAAAAAAAAACACCCTGCAATTCTGTTTGGTGTCACAGGAATTACACAATTCACCTGTAACAGTCATGAAAATGTCAACATTAGAAATATCTCAAGTTATGGTTATAAATGCTACACTGCTGCATCATACAAACAGTACCTGTAATTCTCTCTCATGGTTTGCAGAGTTTACCTTTATTATCTCTGAGGGTGAAGTTGTTATTATTGACGGCAGAGAAAGCGAAAGAGAAATAGAAACGATGGCCACTGGGAGGCTCGTCTTTATCCACAGCACTGATCGTCTGAATAACCTATCATCAGCCACAAGAAGACAAAAAGATGTAGTTAAAACCTACAGCAAGGTTGAGTTAAATGACAAAATTATTATTATTATTATTACAATTTTTGACTGGAGAAGACACACGCCAAGAATTGACCCCCCTATGGCGGGCCACCTCAGGGGAGGGTGTCTGGTGTTTAAAGAGCCGAAATACGAGGGTCCTGAGGTACACCACCGAAGATGTGTCTTTGGAGGAATAGGTTTAGATAGTTGGTTTAATGATTGGCTACTGGTTTTTGTCAATGATACATGTATCGTCATTAAGGATTAGGCCTGAGTTGGAATATTATGGTACCATTAGGTTTAAAATTCCCAGACCTACTCCTCAAGGGAGGGAGCGGTAATTAGGAAGTAGTTGGGCTATCCCTGTACCTGCACAAGAACTAAAACTTACCCCCAGATGGGATTAGGAAGGGTTGCATTTGCATACCGAAACTTACCCCTCACAGGAGGGAGACGTTACTGGTCTATCCCGTTACCTTCACAAGCACTAAAAACTACCCTCACAGGAGATTAGGACCGAATTCCTTTCAAATACCTAAACATACCCCTCACAGGACGGAGAAACCATTCGAAAGAAATTGGCCTAACCCTTCCCTACCAGAGCTGCCACCCTTCCTATTTAACTACAATTATTAATATCATAACTATTATACATAGCTAAAATAATTTGAATAAAAAGGGATGGCAGGGAGTAATGAGAAGAAGGAATGCAGAATGGGGAAAAACTTGAATGGCAGCCTCACATAAGCCTTCTCCTCTTTTTCTGATGTATAAAGAAGCTTTTGATCTGAGTGTGGGTTACTCTCCTCGGAGGCGGTGCACAGGCATCTACACTTCTGTACCAGACCTCAGACGGTCTAGTAGGAGCCTGCACTCGGAGAGGAATGAACTTGGAATGAAGCTGAAACAGTCCAGCCGGTGAGAGAATCTAGGAGGATCGCTTTGTCGTACTCCTTGATGCCCCACAAAGTAAGCCACAGATGCCTCTCCACTGTCAGCAGAGCAGTCATAGATCATCCAAGGGAACGATCCGCCTGGTAGCGCGGAGGGCTAAACCCGTGGCCATGTGCAGGAGACCGCCTCAGGGATAACACCCAGTGCTAATACGCTAAGGGGAATGCTATGTAAGTTGTGTTTCTCTGCACTAATTGGAGTATCCTGCCTGTTTAGATTTATTAAACTTTGTGTTGAAATTATATCCACCTTCTGTCTGCCATCTTCAGTGTCAACTGTAGTTACTGGACTAAATTGAATAGCTTTGCAAAGTCTAAAAATTTTATTTTTTATCTGACTGATATTATTTATTATTATATAATAATATAATTCACTGGTCGCTCACTGCTGCGAACCCTCAAACTCCTTGGAGTGAAAGGACTACAGTTGAAGAAGGCCACCACGAACATCTTAGAGGCCGCAGAGAGGGCTTCTCGTGGCTGTGGATTAGGGGGGGAAACGTGGAGCAACATGCCACTTAGACACAAGCTGGGCACTGATCACCCCCGGCTGGGTCGGCCGGGTGCACGTGTATGAAGTTTAAAGACCCGAAACACCCTATGACCCCGGGTACTACACCGATGGCGTGTCCAAGTAGCACCAGAAGGTGTATGCAAACTCTTATATCTGACACTATCAGTTAAAATTTTCTTCAGCCTTTTGTACTAAATCTTGTGTGAAATATGCCTTCATGAAAATTAACCATGCATCCATCCAGTTTTTAAAACAGTTTGTCTTTGAATCGATTCTTGGACTCAACCAATTCTGACCTGGAATCCAAGATGTCTGCATCACTTTTCAATAACTATTTGCTTTAAAAAAAGAGTTTAAAATTTAAAGAGCTGAATATCTAATTCTTGTGGAAAGTGCTATTTAATATATGTTATGACCCATATTGCTTGTTGAGGCAGGACAGATTCAGGTATTTAGGTTTTGTGACATCATTTATCGTCCAAACTCAAAGTGGTTATTTGGCAGGAAATTGGAGGCTGATCTCAGAAGGAGAATCTTTTTAAGAAGATCTAAATCTCTATGTCTAAGACAAGAATCAATACTGTAATTAACTTATGAGGACATTGTCCTTTCACAAAGAGGATGCATGATTCAGCCAACATGGCACTGATTGAGATAATGCTGAACATATTATAGTCATTGCAGGACTGGGGGTTTGGATGGCAGAAAAGACTCAGTCGCCAACAAAAGAAAAGAAAAAGAAAAAGAAAAAGAGGTAGATGACATGTATCTACAAACAATTATGTGCAAGTATTGTGGATTTAAAAGTTTCAATTGAATAGCAATACTTGAAACTGTAAAGCTTTATTAATCGTATATACTGTAGAGCCTAAGGCAAATGTATAAGGTGCACTTCCTATATTTATGGCAAACATCAACAACAACAATTTCCTTACCCATTCTATGATATGCAATTTTGTACAGAGATATATCTAATCTAGACTGAAATTTCTCACACAGTCCAATTCTAATGTCACATAAACTACAGTAGTAATTAAACAAAATATCAAACATATACAAATCCTCTATTCCTTGCTTTAAGTTATTATTTACTAAGAGAAAATGCATTTGGAGAATCTGCACATCAGTGTTGATGACTTCTAGAGCTTTGAACACTTAGCATAAGAGAACTTGCCTGAGACAGACCACTATCACGGCAGATCAATCAGTTTTTAGACTTGCATGCTTGATGCTGCAGTATTCTGAAGTAATGTCTGAAGTAAGGGCTTCATATCATGGACAATAAAATGATCACTAAAATAAGAGCATACACTGACATATCTTAAAATTAGTCAGTGCCATTGTTTTGTCTTAAGTTTTTAAGGCATGTTTATAAAAGTTGCTTAAATGTCCTAATTAAACTAAGGCCTAATCCTGGCTTAAACTAAACCCTGTCTGTGAAGCCGGGTCTTGGCAAAAATTGAGAAAAACTGGGCTTCACACAATAAACAAGATTGTGTTAGCACATGGCTTGTTATGTTTGTTTCTATGTGTTCTCCTGTCGATTATCTTTACCCCACCGCTATGTCACCTGATTATTGGTTTGTAGCCCATCTGCTCTCTCATGTTATCCTCCTATTCTCCTTATATTGCCAGCTGGCTCTCTGTTGTTCCCATGTTGGTAGTGTTTCCCACCACAGGGGGGAATATATATTACAAATAAAAGCCCATAACACTCTGCATATTTGAGTCTTCGCTCATCCTTCACTACAACCTTGACAGATTGGTTATTACTATAGTCATCATAATTAAACTCATAGTCAATTAATTTTCTTTTTTATTACCGTAAATATGTATTGTTGCATTTTGACACCCCTAATAAACATGCACAGTGCTACACGTACCTGTCCAGGTGCAGCGGTTTCACACAGGAGTGTC
This sequence comes from Pimephales promelas, assembly GCF_016745375.1. Next base: position 1,969,817 of record NW_024121133.1, read on the forward strand.
TCGTACTCAATAGCAAACACTGGAGCGTTATCATTAATGTCCATGACTGTGATCAGAGCGATTCCTCTGCCAACCTGAGACGGGTCCTCTGACACACACAAACACAGCTAGCATCAACAGCTATTCGCTAACACATACAGACTCACCACATAGAAAGTGACTTTTGATTGGTGGTCTAAGACGGGTCAATAATATGATGTTATGTCTAGATCAGGGGTGTCCAATCCTGCTCCTGGAAGGCCAACATCCTGAACACTTTAGCTTGCCTTTCACAACTCAGTTTGCAGTTTCCTGTTATCCCTGTAAAGCTGACATGACTTTAGCTTCTACCTGCTCCAACACACAGTCTGAAGCTCAGGTGTGTTTAATTAGGGTAGGAGCTGAACTCTGCAGGACAGTTCAGGTCAGGTTTGAACGCCCCTAGTCTAGATCGTTATGATTTTCTGACAAATAAAGACTTCTGGAAATCAGAATTATTTTTTGTCATTTTGAATGGTTGACTATTCGCCAACCGGAAAAGTCCATTGGTGAAACCATTTTTTTTTTTTTTATTTAGTGTTTACTTTATCTTGAGAATGTGTAAATTAACTTTTGGAGAACTTTCCAGTCTGATCTGTAAGAGGTAATGACATTTAGTGAGTGTGTTTTATCAAGATTCTGTGGAGTGAGATTCGTTCCCCTTGAAACTGTTATTCTGCATGTGTGTCACCTCGCGGCATGACATCTCCATAATTAAACAGAACAGTTGTGTAGACATGCTTTAGTCAGCAGCTCAGATCATAGAGATCTAACCCTGGGTTAGGGTTAGTCTGAGCTACAGGCCACAATCAGTCCCAGAAGAACACATTCACATTCAAGTGCGTTATTGTCCTGCTCACGTGTGATTCGAGGAAGGGCATGTAGAGCACAGACGTGTTTTCAGTAGGTGAAGAACCAGCAATGCAGAGCTGATTTTATACACTATATATGCTGACTACGGCATGTATAAACAATTGTTCTGCGTTTAATTATGCAAATGTAGATTTTCAGACGTGGCTTATATTATACTCACTGTTCTCCGTGGCAAATATGGTGATGTTGTGGACTGAATTGAGTTCTCTGTCGAGAGGTTTGGCTGTGCGGATGACACCAGACAGAGCATCCACGTTGAAGAACCGCTCCAGGTCTGTGTTACGGTCTATGGAGTACCTGGACACACCAGTCACAAGTCTTTCAATAATAACACGGACAATAAAATAATCTTTATCCACAAGTTTTGGGGGGGCGCTCCTGTCAAAAATAAAGTGGGTGAAACTTCCGGTGAGGCGGCGGAAGTACTGTAGCATTCCAATGGTATTTTGTGTGTTTTTAGCGAAGAGGCTAGCTAGTTTTTCAGGGAATTATTTTGCTATTTAAAGATGCAAACCTTTATGAGAGATGTCCTTACTTTCACATTTAATTTCACATTAACACACTAGCTGTGTCCCTGGAGTTGTTCAGTGGGACAGTCTGGTTTTGTCGCCTAGCAACTGGTGACAACCGTTTTGGTCTAACGTCTTATTGTTGCTGGGGATTGTCGGCCTTCGTCGTCTGTTTTTTGGTTAATTATGTTTGAGAGTTGTACCAAGACTAATTCCTATGACATGGTAATAAATTATTGAATTGAATTGATGAGCTGCAGTAACATTTGTACTGGTCTTTATATATAAAACTTTATTTAAGTATATATAAATAAGTAAATATAGTTCTAACTGCCTAAAAACAAAACAAGGTTGGAAACCTATCTAAAAATGTTCACCATTACTGTACAGAATAAAGTCTAAAGCTCCTCCCCACCTGCACGATGTCCGACACACCTAATGACAGAAGCGCACATGGCACAAGAAAACCACATGACAAGCATGTACTCACAACAACAAGACATGAGAGCATGCAGATGATGTAAACACCAACCGCGTGCTACACAGAACACGTCCCGCACACGAAACAAAGCACACAGACAAGACCAATCAGGAGTGTCTCTGTCACTAAACCAAGAAATAGGGACTGAACCCTGACACCTGTTCGTTCAACACTCACAGACAAACGTCAAAGTTCTTGCTCTTTACAATCTTTGGCTAAAACTAAATGGCTGAAAAGTTGACTTTATTTTTGTAATGTCAAACTTTTTATACATTTGATAATTCAACCAACCTTTTATCTGACCAAAAACAGAGAAGTGATTTAATAACAATTCATTACATTTATATAGCGCTTTTCTCGGCACTCAAAGCGCTTTACATAGAGAGTGGAATCTCCTCAACCACCATGATCTGAGGGCGCATGCGGACGCAGCGAGCGGCAGCAGTCGCAGGAGTGTGGCTCTTCACATTTTACAGTTTCTAGTGATGTTAAGCAGACTCGCAGTTTATTTGGTGGACTAGTCTCTCCACAAACAGAAATCATGTTACCCACTACTGGCATGGAGCGGCTGGCCCTCGTGTTGTTACTGTCAACCACCCAAAGATTCTGAATGACTACAGACCTGTGGCTCTAACTTCGTTAGTTAGGAAGTCCTTTGAAAACTGATGAAGACATAACTGCTGGGTAGAATTGATCATCTCCTTGACTTGAATTGAAGCAGGACACTAATACAGACTCTGACGGGTGCTTTCTGATGTCCAGTCAGTGTTTACAACTGTATTATATGTGGCTAAGAGGACAATAAGATGAACAGCGATATGAATCACATAGCACACAAATAAATCGAACATTTACCTGATGGCGCTGTTGGACGAGTCTGGGTCTCGGGCTGAAACCGCCCCGACGACAGAACCAACCCTCGCTGCCTCCGACACCACCATTTTACTGATCCGGGGTGAGAAGACCGGCGGCTCGTTTACATCTTCTACTGTGACCTTTACAGCCGCAGAGTCACTGAAGGGCCCAAAGCTCAAGAACTGAGGGTCAATATTCCGATTAGTGGCTTCAATCTTCAGAGAAAAGCTGCTCTTAGTTTCATAGTCCAAAGGCTGAGAGAGAGAGAGAGAGAGAGAGAGAGAGAGAGAGAGAGTACATTTAAAGACAGAATGAAAGAAGACATGCTAAAAGAAGAAAAGCAACAAACACAACAAAAATAAAATCTTAGTGTATGATGTTGTCTTTTCAGAAAACAACAAAAACTATAAGATTCAAGATGTTTATGTGCCATATGCACAGATTTGCACCATGCAATGAAATTCTTAAGTTGCAAAAGTGTCCCACAATATAGAATATAAAATGTACACCATATACACACAATTTATGTAAAAGATGCAAGTGTAGAATTGCATTTGACAGAGAGACATTAATAGACTCTAAAAAGCATATACATTGAACAATGCAAACATTCACAGTGTAGTGCAAACAGTGATTAAAGTGCGAGTATAGAGTTGTCAAGCGACTGAGTCGATAAAAACTGTTTTTAAGTCTGGATGTTCTGGCTTTCATGCTCCTATAGTGTCTGCCAGAAGGTAACAGTTGAACAGTATATGCTGAGGGTGTGCAGTGTCTCTGATGACGTTATGTGCCCTCTTAGTTACCCGGGTTTTGGAAAAGCCGTTCCACAAATGTTTGTGCAGTTTTAATCACCCGCCTGAGAGCTTTCTTTTCCTGTACTGTGCACTTTCCAAACCACACTGTGATGGAATTAGTCAGGATGCTCTCCACTGTACATCTATAGGAATTGCTAAGGAGTTTGGTGGACAGACCAAATTTCCTCAGCTTTCTTAGAAATGACAGTCGTTGTTAAGACTTACTGACAATATGCTGGGTGTTGTGAGACCAAGAGAGGTCCTCAGTGATGTGGGTGCCGAGGAATTTAAAGGTTTTCACCCTCTCTACCTGTGCTTCACCGATGTAAAGTGGGCCGTGCTGATCATCGCTCCTCCTCCTCGGGTCGATCATCATCTCCTTAGTTTTCTCTGCATTTAAGGAGAGATTATTTGTATGGCACCAGGGGCCTCATTTATAAACGTTGCGTACGCACAAAAGAAGGCGTACGCCGCTCTCTACGCAATAGTTGGTATTTATAAAAAGCAAACTTGACGGTAAAATGTGCGGTCCTTCACGCAAGCTCTGACCCAGGCGTACGCACAAAAACGGGTGAAATGAGAAATGGCGACACCGTCGGCAGTTGGAAAAAACACGTGAAAGTGTGTGAAACTGTAGACGGTTGTGTAAAATAAATGGCAATGCTGCCTCACATAAATAACACGAAGATTTCACAAAGCAAGTCTTAAAATTAACAGCCTACACGAACACCCGTTTGATCGATCTGCAACAAAAATGCAAATGAACACACAGCCTATTTCCAAAAAGAAAGGTGAAATATGTTCTGCAATAATACTGGCATGTTATACAATTCATCCTCATAAGACAGTAAACAGAACGAAATAATGTACAAAACTGATATTCTCGCCAATATGTCCGTCTAACGGAGCAGATATATCAATTAGATAGTCAGTCAGATAGATAGATAATAGGGAGATATTAGGCTGTAGACAGATCGATAAATAGATGTATTATTTGTCCACTGGGGAAAGTTGTTACGGAATCATGGTATTCATATGCCTTTAGTCTGTTTTATTTTTGATAAAATAACGTATGACGTACGTCTCAACCATTCAGAAAGCTGCAAGAAATTACATTTGCTCTGAACTATTTCCCATTTCCCAAGTAGATTATAACCGACATCCGTAGCTTGTCAGATGCAATGGATGGAAATAAAATGCCCATCACAATGCGTAATGACGCACAATGGCTGATTTTGCGCTCAGAAGATGTGGCGATTAAATGGAAGGATTCGGAGTGAACGGGGCTGGACGGAGCCAGCGATGAGGAGAGCTCGGGCCCCTACGAAAGGGTCCATCCTTTTTGTGGTCGATCGTTCTGTCACGGGGTAGTGTAGAAGTGCAGGCTGAAGAAGACGACCGGAGAGGCAAAGGCTCAAATTCAATTACTTTACTTAAACTTCCAACAACAAACAGGAACATGCACGAAAACTCTCCAAACACATTGTAACATCAACAACGATCGACAAGGACTGAATGGAACAGAGGGAACTAAATACACAGATGAATCAAACATAACGAGGTGGACAACAGGTGTAACAGATGAAACATCACAGCTGCTCTGTCTAATCCTCGTCATCGGTTAGGAACCTGTGTGTGCTCTTTGATACCAATCTTTCATTTGAAAGTCAAGTGTCTAGTGTCTGTAAAACCATAGCTTAATAAACACGCTTAAACACGCTTAATAAACAAACTCCAGCTGGTCCGAAACGCAGCCGCTCCAGTTCTTACCAGAACCAGGGAGTATGGCCATATTAGCCCGGCTCTGTCAACCCTGCATTGGCTGACTATTAAACATCGGATACATTTTAAAATATTGCTGATTAGTTATAAAGAACTAAATGGTTTATCTCCGCAGTACTTGAGCGAGCTCTTAACGCATTACAGTCCTTCACGTCTATTGTGATCTCGAAACTCCGAATACCTAGAATGTCAAAATCGACTGCTGGCGGGAGATCCTTTTCCTATTTAGCACCAAAACTCTGGAACAATCTTCCTAACACTGTCCGAGAAGCAGACACACTCTGGCAGTTCAAATCGAGACTAAAAACACAAAAATCATCTGCTTAAACACAACCCATTCTCATTCCCAAGACATCTAATATGTGCAGTGCTGGGGGTCTCCAGGACCAGGGATGGGAACCACTTAGAGCCACGTCTCTACTTCTCCTATACCAAGGGTTCTCCTCTCTGGCCCCTGAGGAGTCCCAGGCAGGTGTGTTTGATTAGGGCTGGAGGTAAACTCTGCAGGAGAGTGGAGAACCCCTGTCCTATACAGATACACATAGTCCACACGACTAAATAACTGAATTTACACAAACCATCCAGTTCAAATTCTTTGCCTCAGTATATTCCTCCTCCCAGATATTTTAAACGCAAATATGCTCATCCAAAATTTTGAAAAGATTTCATTTAGACTTTTGTCTTAAATACAGAAATGGATCAATACACATCAGAGTACATCAAATATGCTCAATGGAAGCTCAAACGTGCTTACATATGACACCAGAACTAAAGCTGTTTTTTGGAAATAGAGTTGAGCTTCTGTTTACCATATTCAATGCGACTCAGTCTGTGTGTGTTATGTGCTGGGTGTCAGTGAAGTTGGACAAGAACCAGAATCCACTTTGACAGTCTTGAACACAAAGTGTTGTGGGATGCGGATTGTCCTCAATCTTGAACATGCAGACAAGGCCTTGAAATAGACGCAGACGGTTCTTAACAATCTAGAACAAACCGCTGCAAATGTGTCTGTAATGTTTTCTGCCTAAGTGGGCCAGAGACAGCAGTTGGTCAATGCATGATCTCACCCTCAGCAGAAAGATGACTCCCTCCTGAGTCTCCTCGTCTGTGCTGACGTTGAACACCCCGGGAGCGTCTCCATCTATGATGCGGTAGTCCATCTCCGCATTGAAGCCGATATCAGCATCCGCGGCTTTCAGTTTGGCCACCACTGAGGAGACGGGCAGAGACTCGGGCACGGAGAACTGGTACGACTCTAGAGGCAGAGACATGTTCGACATTAACACACCAGCTCATAAATCAAAGGAAAGGAATTAGACGTGATTTGATTTGAAACGAATTAATTAATTTGCATTCATTTTAGGATCATATGAATTTCTATTTTTTTTTCATGAATATTAAGCACATTTTCCTGCAATCCACATAACTATATTTTTAGCCTGATGATTGATATATATATATATATATATATATATATATATATATATATATATATCTGTAACAGGAAGTTGTAGGAAGGCAGACGAAGATGAAGAATACAGTCTGAACTGAAATACACACGGTGATTCAACAAATCATGACCAGTTGTGATGATAGAGTTAGTGTTGATTATAACAGATGAAAATCAAACAGAGGAGCACATGTGATTAGAGAATACAAACTAAAAGCCCATGAACACTAAATAAACTGAAGATTACTGTGACAATATCATTGTAATATTTGTAGGAATACAATATTAGTAATAATATAATACATCAAAATTACTGCAGAGTTATTCATTGTCCTGGTTTGTGTTTTTTGTTTGATTATAAAAATACATTTTTAAAAAGTATAAAGTTTAAAAATGTATTTTCAATGACTTGGAGCGATAGTGAAGCAAACGGCAAAACTATAGCATTACAACACGCAAACTCCCACAACACAGTAATATAGATACAGAAATGAGAATTTAGGAATAAAATGAGGAAATGTTTAATCCCAACAGGCATCCGAAATTTTTTTCATCCGAAATATGATTTCTTATTTCTTTCGTTTTGTTTTAGGGTGAAATGTGTGTCTGTTTTCGTGAGCCTGACCCAAAATGAAGAAGGCTAAAACACAATATACAGGGACAAAAATGCCATTATTATATACAGCCATTAATTAAGCTGACATGTCCAGAATAATATTTTTACCACCCAGTTTTTCTCTTTTCAGAAGTACATTCAAAGCCTTTTTCATGGTCAGTTTATTCACACAGTCTCGGGTTTATTCGGATCATTAGATGTCTGTATTATCATGGAGAACTGGCGTGAAAATCTCTCTAATGACTCTTTAATTTGCCATGGAATAGAAGCTTTTAGCAGACCAAACCGTGTCAAGCCTTCACTCCTCTGTTCCTCCCCGTGATTGCTCATCCCTCCATCCATCGGTCACGTGTATGTTTAGTTTAGTTCAGATTCTGTCTTGTCTCCATTAGTTATCGTTAGTCACTCTGGTTGAATACGTTAGTCACTCGCCGGTCTGTTCTCTCCCTTATTGGTTATTGTTAGTGTATGATGTGCGCTGTTACTGTCCATCTCCTGCCTGTGGATTACACCTCGTCTATATTGTGGATTACACCTCGTCTATATTGTTAATCTGCCTTCGTCTGTGTTCGTCGTGTGACACCATCTACCTATCCTTTTGTTTTTTCTCAGTCCTCCCTTTTTCACATTGTCTCACAAACATTGCTCTTCTTATTCTAAGTTTGTTTGACTTCTGTCTGGCCTGGTTAGACTCAATTTCTTCGTAGAGGAAGTTATTTACATGTTATTTACAATATGTGCAGTGTTTTCTTTATTGAAGCAATACTATATGGCTGATATTTGATGTATTTAAGGAGCTGTCTTCGATGTGGTGGGTGGCTTAGGGAGCCTAAACAGTTTTGTTTTAAATTCATTTATTCTATGTTACAATATGAGGTAAATTAGGTCCTGGTTATGAGCCAATTTCCTAAAAAGAGAGAAGCACATTTCCTGGAGAGACAGACGTCTCATATCTAACCCCAAGTTCAGTTTGTTTGATTACTTCTGTCTCAGGGAGTCAGCCATGATCCATTTATTGTGACTAGACTCGGGAGCAGTAAAGGTCACTTCCGTCTCTCTCTCCCCATCACTAAAGCTTTCATCCACACAGACATAGATGTGTGCTAACACCGGTCAGTCTCCTGCATTTTAATTGACAAGAGTTTAAAGACGCCTACTTACAGACAGAACAGAGTTATCATTTCAGACATTCCTCACCAACCCAACAAAACATTAGCTAATAAAGTAGAACAATCAGTGTAGTGTTCAATCAGGCATTAGCTGAACATGCAACAGACACCAGCAAACAAACACTGATCCCAACCACTTCATCAAAATAATTGTTGCTTTTACTTGAATTAGTATCACAATCAAATAAAAGCACATTTTCTTTCTTTCAGCATCCAATTTACAAAAAACAAATTATGCAAACCAGGTAACAACCCAACTCCCAATGCGCGAAAGGCAGTTTTGTGTTTTTTGCAGGCCGGTTGTGTGTGATACGGTAGAGGAAGAACTGGAGGATGCATCATGATCTGATCTACACGTGTCAGACCCGGTTGGCTCTATTACATCTGCACTGAACGCTTTAATGCTCTCATGGCGGGTGGGAAAAGTACATTTTAACTGATACTCATTAATCAATGAGCAAACAAAGAAGCAGTGTCTTCCCAGAAAATAATGATAAATGACCAGTGTTTGGAGTACCGTACTACAAAGCAATTGTATGTACAATTACTAACTTAATTTCAATTGTTACTTTGTTATTTGGTTAATGCACAGAGATTAATATTTTTACTAGAAACACATTTAAAGTGTAAATTCTGTTAATGTGTGTCTGATTACTTTTCAAAAAGATGAACTAGACTCCACAATGACATGCTTGCAATTAAGACAGCTTTTTTTATTATAAGAGCTTATCCTTTTGTTGCCTTGATCCTACAGAATCAGTGCTGATCTCGAAACACTTTCTGTCAAAAATATTAGAAAAGGCAGAATCCTCACGGCTGTGTTCCTTTTTTAGAAAGAAATGATATCTGTGAGGATTTTCAATCAGGATTTAGACCACACCATAGTACCGAGACAGCTCTCGTTAGAGTCACACATGATCTGCTCTTATCATCCGATCGTGGTCGTATCTCTCTATAAGTGTTACTCGATCTTAGTGCTGCATTTGACACCATTGACCACAACATTCTTTTAAATAGACTAGAAAACTATGTTGGCGTTTGTGGAACTGCATTAAATCATTATTATCTGACCGTTATCAGTGTGTAGCAGTAAATGAAGAGATGTCTTATCCATCACACGTTCAGTATGACGTACCACAAGGCTCAGTACTAGGACCGCTGCTGTTCACTCTGTACATGCCACACACACACACACACACACACACACACACACACTGCACATGTTTTCGGTTAGGAACCCGTGTGCGTGTGTGTGTGTGTGTGTGTGTGTGTGCTCTTTGATAGCAATCTTTCATTTGTAAGCCATGTTTATAGCATCTGTAAAACCACATTCTTGCATCTTAAAAATATATAAAAATTACGATATATGCTTTCAATGACAAAATTGGGAAGGCTGCATAAATTAGGTCAGCAGGAACCTGGAACACGTCCTTTAACACCCGTATACTCCGTACATCATAAGAAGAATACTCTTCATACCCTTTTTTCACTACAAAAATGTATCCTCTGTCTGTACAGATAAAAACGTTATCAAAATGCTTCCCATTCACACCCATCCTTATAAACGACTAAAAACACTGTATTATGCAGCCAGACAAGTCATTGGCAATGTCACTTTGTAAAAAATGACTGCGCACATCTGCATTCAGACGCACATGCCTATAGACTAAACACATAATTCATGCGTCACTGTTTTCACAGAAACATATTTTTTAAGTTTACACGAAGATGATAACGGTATCGCTTTCAAAACCCATTTTCAAAAACTTGCTGTAAAGAAGGAGACCTAATCTGACAGCAGTTTGGCACTGGCTCTCCCTCACATACACACACACACACACACACACACACACACACACACACACACACACACACACACACATTCAAATTTGCCGCTCCTGTTATCGCTATTGTCCGGGTGCACACGAGACACATAGCATTTGATCATGCAAACTCAAAGTACTCATCATCCTGTTACAATAAGCTCACATCACATATACACGCATACATATGTTCAAATGGATTTACCTGTTCAGGATGAGTTGATGTTGGTTGTGAAAGAGACAGATTGAACGTGATTGTTGGTATCGTGGGCTATTTATAGCGCACTGTCGCGTCTCCGCAATAATGGCGTCACCCGGAACAGAGGGTACTATGCAGGGCCGTCGCCAGAACAAACCAATTGGGGGGGCATTTAATTTTCATAGGGGGGCACACTTTTTTTAATGATCTGAGACAGACCAAAACAACAACCCATATTAGGCTTCAACTAAAATAGACCACAATAGTCTTGTTTTATTCATTTTATTTAAATAAAATACTTCACTGTATGATCTCAACGTCTCTGTTTATTTTCTCTTAACATTTCCACATAAAGCTTGCTAGCCTAGTAGCCTATATTTTTTGTTAATCTGCATAGTTCGTCACATACACAACACAGTGCCATCTAGTGGCTTTCTTGTAAAAGGCGCAATCAACGTAATATCATTAGTCCAAAGTCCAAACTAAGTAAAACTACGTCAAAACCAAATTGATTTATGACTCTACACACAAAAGCACCTGGTTTCCACCAACAATACAGCAATAATAAAAGCAATGCATAACATACTGCAATACAAATTTAGCAATGTAGCAGACAAATTCTCTATTCTTACCTTTCTTATACTGTCTGTTCCTACCATCTAATTAGCTCCAGAGTCGTTTCCACGCACGTTGTTGTTGGTCAAAAGTCGTCTTTGTCAACGACGAAACTTTAAACCACTTAGCATAAGCTTTGCTGTAAGCGTACAAAACCATAGACTATGTACAAAACCACCAGAATTTGATTCTCCGATCGCATGCACTGCGCAGCTGCGCAAAGGAATTACGTATAAACAATACTGTATGCTTAACTAAATAAATTGCATTGTTTATATTATTTATTTATCCTTAAACACAAACTGCATATTGTAATTTGAAGAAGTAAAAATACTAACACAAAAATAACAAATTGAAAGGTCTGCTGCTGGAGACTTGCCATTGGCTGTTGAATGTGAATAATTAATGAGGTAGGTCTTTGCAAGGTTTGGGTGCTGTTTTGGGATGTTTTAACAGTCATTTATGAAAATAATTATATTTCAAGTTACGTTCTGTGTAATAATGCGTTGAATAATGAATTTCTAAATCATTTGTGAAGATAATGTATTATACATTCCTACCGTTGTAGAGCTTACCGTTCCTGTGAGATAAGTTATGCAGAAAGACCGACCTCCGTTCGATTTAATTATTAGCATATACATATTAACATTTAATGTCAAGCTCATGCGTAGGTGGGCACAGTAAGTCGTTTGGGGGGGCACTGCCCCCCAATGCCCCCCCTTGGCGACGGGCCTGGTACTATATGTGATGTGGGAAATGTTTTTGTGTCCATAGTTAAATTATGTTTTAAAATAATATTACTTGATGTTGGTATGCATTTTATGGGTATATATTGATGTTTAATGTTTATTAGTGCAAGTTTATGTAGTACCTAAGCACTATGAAATTTCATATTTCCCCTGGTTTTTGGTAAATGGTTGGCTCCAATAGGGGGAGGAGCCAACAGTATAAAAGAGTGGCTGAATATGTGTTCAGGGTCTCCTGGTAGGCTGATGTGTAAGTGTGCAGTTGTGGTGCCATGAACAAATCAAATCATGAAGTGATGGTGTGAAACCGTGTATTGTGGATACGTGTTTACCTGATTTTGTTTATTTTATTTTTGTTTAGTTATCCTATTCTTGCCGGTGAATAGTTGATTATTTTTGTACAGTTCGGGACTCACTTGTAAATAAGTTTCACCTCAATGTAAATAAACCATCATTTTGCACCATAGTGCATTTGCGAGTTGGGCCATCATTTTTATCTTGGACCATACCACGTCCAGGGAGTGGAGCACGAAAACCCACTTCCCTACACTTGCACTTTGAATTCTACTTCAAAGTTTGTGTTTTCAGGCCACCAAAACGCTTTTGTCGTGTAAATGAACGGCCAGAACACGTTAAAAGATTTCTCTTTTCAGTTGAAAATGGTGTTGTGTAAGCATCCCTAAGTTAACGATTCTTACAAAGAAAATGAGTCTATTAAAAACATTACTTACTCTAGATAATGACTTTCTTCTAGAACTGCCCAAACAATCTTTGTTGCATTCATTTCCTATTATCTCTGTAAAGCTGCACTTCTTTTGGACAAACAGCTTTCTCTGTACAAGGCACTAAAGCCTGGAACTGGTTACCCACTGAACTGAAGGGAGAGACAAACTGGGACCTCTTCAAAAAAGACTCTTTAATCAGAGGTCAGAAATGTGACCACTGATCGTCCGCTGCATTTATACCGTGTTATATTGTTTTATTATGTTTATTTCAACTATGTATTGTGTAATTTTATTTGAAGGCCCACTAGGGACTATCATTGAGAATTAGCCTTGCTAAAATGTTGTAGTTGGGAACATGAGCTTATGTAACATACTTGTCCCTATTCAAACAAATTTAAATAAGTAAATAAATAAATAAGTAAATAAATTAATTAAATAAATTAAATCACCTTCATGCACTATAGACGAATCCGATGAGCGTTCTGTGTAGGCTGCCATCTTGTGGCGACGCCATTACTGAGCTGTTACACAGGCATATAGACATATGCACCGGTATGTAAACAAACCTCGGTGATAACGCGAACTCACCCTCGATGACAGCTACAGCCAGGCAGAATGACTTGTTGGTTTGATCTGTGACTGCAGTGGCCTCCAGTCACAGATGAAGGTACAAACGATCTTACAGATTAACGTTATTTATGAAAATAGCTTGGCAAGCTAGCTAGGCTAACGTTTGCTAACGAGGAAACTATAAAAAGATCTGTCCATTTGGCAACAATAAATAAATAAATGAATGAAATCAAATAAACAAATTCATGTTTTTCATTTGTGTCCATTATTTATCTCATTTTCACATTGCAACAGGCAAGGGTAAGGTAACGTTACAGCTAGAAAGTATACATAATATCGACCAATTAGTGTTTTTAAACCATGGAAAGAGGTCAATATAACAGCAGGAGAACAATTATGTTACATAACGTTACATTTAGCTCAGGAAAGCCATTTAATGACCATAGCATGTTAATTTAATAGAAAAAATAGCAAGAGAGGAGATTTTGCTGATCACTATATCACATATTTATTATATTTTTTTTACTTATGTCATTAAATAATTGTTATTATACGCGAATGTCCGAGTCTTGTACTCGCCCAGGAAATCTGTAAACCGTACGGCACCAGACAGGGGCAGTCCACCCGGGGTATTCACAGTGTTTTCTCTTCAAAATTGAAATTTTACTGCCACCATTGAAACAATTTATAACGGAAACTGTTTACCCACTCGACATTATACAAGGGATAACGTTGTAACGTTAGTGACAGTCGTAAATCGTGGGCTGTTTATTCCAGTGGACGCAAGTTGCAACTAAAACAATAGGAGGCAATGGCGCAACGCTACCCAGCAACAGCTCAGTAATGGCTCCCCGCTTACTTCCGGTAGTTTCGCCGGATTCGTCTATACACAGTAAATGAAGGTGACTTGACTTGTTGCATCACACAACCTGCATTTTCATATATATATATACAAAGTATATATACAGTATATACTGTATATATATTGATTTATAGAGTTGTAGGAGTTTGAAATGTAAAGGGAATTTGGTACCCGGTTAAGATGGACTGTGTATGGCGCATTAATATGTGTCTCACACTGAAAACCACGTGTTTTTTTTAATGAGGAAAATTAGATCATATTCACTTTCCACAACCAGCCAATGTCCTTCGTCATCAGAGGTCAGAGGTCAGACATGTTGAGCTCTTACTGTGAGAGAAGCGCGGAGGGTTATCGTTGACGTCGGTGAGTGTGACCGTCACAGAGGTGCTGCCGGACAGGCCTCCCATCTGACCCACCATGTCCTTGGCCTGAACGACCAGTACGTACTGGTCACGCGTCTCTCGGTCCATGTTGGGCAGGGCTGTCCGGATAATGCCTGAGGGAAACAGCCTTTATTTAGTCTCTAGAAATATACACTGATGTGCAAAGAAAAACATGTAATTCAATCTAAAACATCTTTGGATTACACAAATCAACCACAGCGTGAATATGTTTGCCATTCTGTTGAAATGCTGTTTGAACATGTGTGGTGCTCCTACATAAACCAATAATGGATTGATATTTTACAGAAGAAAAAAAAAAGTATGCATAAAATAAAACAATAAAAATATGTATTGCTGAAATTCTCTACAGAAGATTTTTATAAAACTTGTCTGAGAATCTATCTGGTCCTGGTGGTAGATGTGTACAGGTCATCAGAGGTGGGAAAAAGTTACAGAAATAATGTCATGTAGAAGAATAACGTAAGCAGAAGCAAAAGTGATAATGTTAGTGATTATTTGAGTTGAAAAGACTATTCAAGTAGCAAGTTACTAGTTACTTCGGATCTGACTCAAAACAAGCATGATGATAATGAAGTCAATGAAGCATGAACTATAGGGATGTTTTGTCCGTATTATGTCCTCGCATGCGTTTTGATGAATGTTTGATCTTTGAAATAATCGACTGAATCGGGAGATCCATTCATCCATCCAAAGGAGACTGAGCATTTGCATTAAGAATAAAGTAGCGACAGGAATGTCACCTAACGTAACTAAGAACTACTATATATTTATAACATGAAAGCACTAGATAAATGCTTCATTCATTCATTCATTCAATTAAATTTTTATCATTAGGAAAGGTACCTGAGTAAGACTGAAATTACTTTTACTTTTTTAAATACTCTTAAAAGTATTTTTTTTCCCCCAAAAATGTACTTAAGTAAATGTGTACTAGAATAAATTGTTGCGCTCCAAGTAGACAAAACCCCTTTAGCATCTGGTGCGCCGGGCCGAGGGAAACACACAGGAGTGAGATTGTGACAATGTATATATATACAGTAATTCACAAATGTCTTCATTTACAGTGCCAGATTACTCCATTGAAGTTGCATCTTTATTGTTTCTTAATAAAATGTACAGATGAGGATGTTTGAATCATTAAGTATTAAAACCTCAACTAACATTTTACTTTTCATTTATCTGCAACCGACAAAATAATCAGATATTGTGATCAGACAGACTGATTTTATAAATGTGTGTGTGTGTGTGTGTGTGTGTGTGTGTGTGTAACAGTCACATCACTACCCTTTAAAGGCTTTTCCTCGAAATAAACAAAATAATAAAACATTAAATATGCCAAACAATGGGGCTGGGTAATTGACATAGATACATACGGGTACTATATCCATTATACCAGTTGTTATCAACGGCGCACAAAGTTGTGAACCACTGTATTATACTATAATATAGTTTAGGAATAGGAACTTTGGGTGTAATAATTGATTGAGACCAAAAATATGAAACATTTCAATGTTAATGTCTATACCCCTTGTACTGATCATCTGCACATTTTTTAGGAATGTTTTTTCCAAATTGAAATGCCTGCTAAAAGAAATTATCACCATTTTGCCAAATTGGTAAATGTGGCCACATCTGTCGGTCAGGCGTTATGAATGATTGATGAGATGCTGTCAGTAATGGCATCTTGTATTGATCATGTCTAAAGTGCAGTTGATCTGAAAGTGAACTAAAATAATTTGGCACCGTTGAAGCGGGCCTCATATCAAATATATTTCTTAACTTAAATGAGTTCTGTTCTGCTTTTTGCTGTTAGATCATGAGAAGCTCCAGCTCTTCTCTATATGAGTGTCAGTGTTCCTGAACTGCTGAAACGCCTCCAGTGTAGTCTTGAGTTTCTCCCGGGAACACGTCACAATATTCCTCATTATAATAATTAATGCGCAGAATAAAGGGGCGGGGCCTGGTTGAGTTAGTTAGTAGTGTGTTAAAGTGGCGGTTATGGAAAGGGGCGGGGCATTTCCAAAACACACTTGAAGCGCTTGACCAATCACAACACACTGATCCAGCCGACCAATCAGAGCACAGTGTGTTTTTCAGGAGGAGGGGCTTCATAGAGACAGGAAGTAAACAGAGCGTTCCTGACAGACTGGGAAGAGAGGAGCCGCAACAATGGAGAATATGAGGAGAATAATCAACATTCAAGCAGGGAAACCTGTTCTAGGAGAGTCTGAACACATCAAGATTAAAAAATTGGTCCTCTTTAATGTCAAAATGGCAAGATTGCAAGATTGGAATAGCGCAGATGTTGTGATTGTTTGTGTGGAGGATCAACACCTCGACTGTCAGAACAGCTCCATGTACGCCTGGCCCAAGATGAAGCTCATATGACCGTGGTTAGCTTGAAAGAGCGAGAAAAGCCAGTCTAATAACTAAAAAGCATTAACAACACATATCTGTGTGTGTGTGTGTGTGTGTGTGTGTGTGTGTGTCATCTACCATGCCTCGGGAACATTATAAAACTCCTCAGATGTGGGACCTCAGCTGAATCAAAAGGAAAAAGTTTATGACAGATGAACAATGATATGGAGCATGCAGACGTGTTGGTTAACACCACAGGCATCAGAGAATAATGAGACGCTCGACACACTCCTAACAAGCAGACCTACAGCCTCTGTCTGAGACTCATCCCAGAGTGCTTTGCAGGTGGCAGCCGGAGAGCATAGGATGCTGGGTAATGAGAATGCAGCAGGTATGAACACACACACACAGAGAGAGAGAGAGAGAGAGAGAGAGAATCATCCTCACAGTGGATCAACAGTCAGTGCTTCTGTCATATACTGATGTAATTTAGTGTTTGCCAAGGCAAGATCCCTATTACTTTTGTTCACATTTAGGGTTATATATATACAGTACATGTTCAGCAGACTGCAGAGCACATTAAACCAGAATCATATTTATTGATTTTAGCTCAGCTTTTAATACAATGAAGATACACATTTCCTTGCAGAGACTAATTGCTTTAAGAGTTAATGGTACCCTCACGATGATCCGAAGTTTTCTGTCTAAAAGTCTAAAGCTGATGAATTAAAGGCGTGTCTATATAAAGGAATGTGGGTTTCATGTGTGCAGCACAGTGTGTCCTGTCATCGTTTTTGTGGTTGAATTTTGGATTTTTTTTTTTTTGTTAGATGAATCTGTATTTTGAATGAGCTCCTCATTAAATCTAAAGGTTTCACTTATGGCAGGTTTGGTTTAATTAAAATGAACTCGGTGCGATTGTCCTGTTAGTGCGGTTCAATATGAGCACGAGTTAACGGTGTCATCTGAACCCTGGTGCCTCCAAACAAGCAAACCAAGACTCCTGAGAAGAGTTCAAACCCCTGTTAAACTAACTGAAATATGAACGCAACATGAACCAGAGAAATCTACAAGAACCAAAACAGACTGCATTTATTTAGCGCTTTCACAGACCCAATGGCCACCAAAGCGCTTTACACTTGCCTCACATTCACCCATTCATACACTGATGGCATCCAGCTCGTCAGGAGCAGTTGGGATTAGGGGACACACACACGCACACGCACACACACACAGCTGGGGTTAGGTGTCTTGCTCATGGACACCTCGAGACTTGGTCAGGTGGAACCGGGGATTGAACCACCAACCTTTCGGTTTATAGACAACCCACATGAACCACTGAGCCACTGCCGCCCCATGAAAAAACAGGACATGATGTCATAAAATGCGACCCACCTACCATAGAGGAAGAGAGTTTGTTTGGTAGAGGGAATGTTTGGCTGAACTACTGGCTTGTGTTTATAGTCCTTTGTTGAGAACCCTGAGTTTCTGCTTGTTGCGTACAACCGTCTGCCAGAAGCAAGTTATTTTAGTAGATAAGACCTTCATTAACCCCCGCAGAGCCGTGTCGAGCACTCTTATCATGAATATATGCACTTTAATGGACTTCCGAAGTCAAAATGCCATTCACTCTCATTAGAGCCAAGACAAAAATAACTCCAATTGTTAGGGTTAGGGTTATTCCATTTTTGGGTGAACTATCTCTTTAACTTATGTGGTGGCAAACATTTTTTTTTTTTTTTTACTGAATAAGAGACAAACATGTACCAATTGTCTTTAAAGACGATTTATTCCCTTGCAAGGAAAGGTCAACAGTCATACAAATTGCCTGCAGTGTGTGACAATGAGAGAAGGGCATCCTTCCTTCTTTAGTCCCTACCCCTCCAAGGTTATTTCTCTAGGCCAAATGAAGAGATGTCTCAGCTATTACTAACACCTCGCTAGATTTCACTCAATATCCAAGAATTTTCGCTGCACTGACGACTCATCCAGAGATGATGAATGGCTGAAATATAAGCCAAACAGGACAGTTACCTGTCTTGGGCTCCACAGAGAAGTAAGGTTGTCCATGTATGATGCTGTACACAACTCTGGCGCTGTTGCCGTAAGTGGGGTCGTCAGCATCCGTCGCTGTCACCTGAACCACCGTCGTGCCTGTGCAGAACATACGCAACACAACACGCTAGTGAGCATCAGGAAACAATGTACAGGATGTGATGTGAGTTGCACCATGGCAATGCTGTGTCTTACGATGGCCCAGTAGTGCACAACACAATGGAATTGAAAAAGAAAACAATCACAACACATCAGAAACAAGCCACAACACAACAGAATGTTTTAGTGTATATAGAGAAGACAACCATACAAGGGTATTTGTTACTAAGCCTGCCCTGGGTACAACAGCTAAGCTTATGTACATTTATATTCCAATAAAGGTTATTGATAACATGCCTAAAAGTTTGACTTTTTGCCTTATTACAATACATATAGGCCCCTGTGGCACGGCCTAAGCTTTTGTCCTTTATTCACCCCCCTCGCCGGGCCCTGGTCCCCAAACACCACACCACCGCAAATAGAACCTAATTCTGTGGGAAACACTGCACAACACAGTTTTAAAAGAAAACATTAGTTCACAACACAATGAAATCAAGTCACAACGGAAAGAAGTCAAAACACGCTGCGGAAGCCAGCCGCCTGATGAAGGCCTGGAATACACACATGTACTAGCCCAGAGGGTTAGTGAACATATGGCAGTCCCAATCCAAGGAAAGTGGGAGCGTACTCAACAGGGACGACAGAACGACTGGACATAACACCCAATCTACAAACAACTCCATTAGAGGTAGCAGACCTGGCTCCTGGCGGTCCGCCACACCTGGCACCGGACGGGTGATGGAGGAACTCATGAGGCACACGTAGGGCGCCAACGGAGCAAAAAGACACGCATATCCAGCCTAGGCACGGAGTGGCGCAGCAAGCCGACACAACCTATTCCCTCGCACCACTGGCTGTAGCGAGTACTCAGGAGGAAACAGGTTCTACACGTAGGCTATAGAATCTAGCGAACGTGTTCGGTGTCGCCCAGCCCGCAGCTCTACAAATGTCTGTCAGCGAGGCGCCTTGAGCCAAAGCCCAGGAAGCAGCAACACCTCGAGTAGAGTGAGCGCGCAACCTGGGAGGACAAGCATCACCCATAGCCTCATACGCTCAAGTGATAGCATCCACTAACCAGTGAGCTAACCTCTGCTTGGAGACAGCCTTCCCCTTCTGATTGGGGAATTTTCTGAAGGGACTCCCACATGTTTCAGGGTTCTCAGTCTTGAACACAGCATCGCAAGAGTCATATTCCCACAATGAGAACATGACTCCTCCACAAACGCTGCCTTAGCGTGCACGAAGCCCAAGCACAAGAGGCAGTGTTTGTGACCATCTTCCTGAGGGAGAAGCCGACCGCATCCAGAAACGCACAGGTGAGAAGACATCCTGAAAAGGACGCGAACACACCCACAAAGCTCTCTTAGAAAGAATGAAAAAAAAGTGCTCTCACACGGCAAAGCGCCGAGGGATCATCGCGGCAGATCACAGGGAAACTGCACTCAGTCGCGATGGCCGCTGAAGCGCCGTCACACCAGCAACACCGAGAGGACATCTTTTTCCAAAGACTCGTCTTCTTCCTTTTCGAAACTGCAGTGGCTCAGCAGAACACTCTGTGAGGCTCCGAAGTAAAAAGCGTCATGCAATGTTTACTTCCGCCTTTTATACTCGCAGAATGCAAATCTTGCATGCCAATGTTTATTGTCTCGTTTTTAATCTCTCGAAGGCAGTTGGCTCCCTAGTGTGATCCCAATTCGTCAGGCAACTCCCCCGACGACACGTCGGCGTTCCCAGGACGAAAGGGAACTAAAAGCCTGTTAGTTCACCCAGTTGTCTGCTCAATATATCATGAAAGTTATATCAATTTAGTTTTGTTGTGCACTTCGAGACCACCATAGTGTCTTGAGTGAAAGTGACATTAAAAATGAAACTGAGAAAAGATTCAGTCCAAATAAACCCCATCGCCAACTTGAATCAAGCTGAACCCCCAAAGGGGAAGCAGAGTTTTTGGTAATAGTAGGTAAAAGCTAGCCTGGTAATGCCAGTCTCTACTTCACTTTGCTTCGTAGACAGAGTCTGGAATGGCATACTAGAGAAGTGTTTTCTCTCTCACTAGGGGGGCGCTTCTCTGAAGTTTAAAATTATTTTGCTAGTTTTAATTATTTTATTAGTTTACTTATGATGCATGTTATGCGCCGACACAGCCGCATCGAACCACAGACATCATGCATCGACCTCAAATGCATGATCAAACTTCAACTGTTAAAGCTTCTGGCGTTTGATGTCAGGCGATCTTGTCATGCCTAACAGGCGATCTTTGGTCTCATTAATCTGTAAATTGTTCCTTGGCAAATCGTTTTGGTTGTTGTTTTTTTTGGTTGTTTTTTTATGTTGATGTCTGTCCAAGCAATACCATGGATTAAATATGTGAAATCAGAACTTATATTTATTAAAGATTACAATGAAATGACAGGACATCGTAAGACAAAAGATGGTTACATAAGATAAAAACAATGAGAATGAATAATGTTCCCTCTACATTCACATTTTGTGCCAAACTGAATATATAGCATAAGTGGGCAAAATGATTTAACGAGTTCAATCTTTCCTGGGTTAAAATCACTTCTCGAAAAGATGTGTACAGACAGCAACTTCATATCAGCGTGCCAGTGTGTTGGCAAACCCGCCGTCACCAACACCAACACATTCCCACACACACACAACAAATACGTCATGCATGTCGGACCCCTGCCTGCTCTATTCGCCGGGAAAATAACCCGGAGACAGTTACAGATATTATAGTGATGTGCAAAGTATCAATTTTTCTTTATAAAAAACTGGGTTTTCCAGCCACACAGATCGTCTGAAAACACGAAATCTCCCCTCCGCCCACCGTCTATGTAAACACTTGATGAACATGGCTGGAAACAACTTCTGTAGATTATGCGAAGTTAATCTACGCATCCACGGTACAATCACGGCCCCTAAACTTATTTTTGCCAGAGTGAAACCAGAAAATATGTGTAGCCAACTCTCAAACTTAGGATTAGATCTTTTAAACACAGCTCTTTGTTCTTCACGAGTCTGTCGGAAACGCTGCAACTTAATTTCAAGATTACAGCATGACATGGAAATATTTAAGGACTGGGAAAGAAAGTTGCATGCATGCATCCCGTGTCTCGTTTCTCATTTCCACGGTCGTTTTGGTTTTTGATTTCTCTAGCCTACAATGTAAACCTCGGGGCTTAGCATCTATGTCACGGCTCTCAGCCCGCCCTCTGTTCATTGATTGGCCGGCCTTCTGAAGACCGCTGGTAAACTGATAGGCTGCTATCTCAGACTGACTACAGGAGCGAAATGAAATTAGCGGAAGTAGGAAGTCTGACGTAGTCAGGCCAGGTAAAAGTGCTGCACAAAATAAAAAATTGCATGTATTGTATTTTACTAAATGAATTGACCATGAAAAGAAAACAAGACACAAAGCTTTAGATATCTAGAAAAATAATTGGGCTTATCTAGGCAAAGATATCGGGACTATTCTCTATCCATTTTGCACAATAAACAAAAGCCACTTTAAGCAAGATGTGCTAAAAACCGGAAGCGTTTGTTGAGCATGAGCTTGTGCTGTCTGCTTCAGGACTCTGTCTTTGGGAGCCACATCATTAGAGTAAGCTAATATATAGTTTGTTATTTTCATCTCAAACGAAACACATTGCATGGGTCAAAGTCAAAGACATTTCATATGGAAGAAAACAGTATGAAAACGCCACAGAGAAAAGATGAGGTATTGTTCCATTTTGATATGGCCTTAATGTAATATTAGTCTGTCTGAAATAAGTGATTAAAGTCACAGAATTGCTGCAGAGGGAGTACTGATGCTTTTAACCTGATTACTACAAAAAGCAAATCATAAAAACAAACTTTAGGAATGTACAATAAATCCAACAACAGCTTTTTTTTACACATTCACTGCCTTGCATGTAAATCACAACACACACACACACACACACACTATGCAGCTGAAGTCTAATCTCTCTCTCTCTCTCTCTGTCATCCCTCATTTGTCCATCTTCATTACAGTGAATGATCACATTCTCAGGTTTCCATTCATTTTCTGTGTACTAGAAATGCATGTCTGTGGTTTTCCATCAGTTCTGTGCTCCAGGCAGCCGACTGTCATCTCTCAGTAATGAAAATAAATATATCTCCACTAATTTTAGGAGATGACACTTTTTCATATTCCTCCCCCAAACAAGAGCTGAAATTTGACCGTTATGATCACTATATCTCATTTTCTTACGATCACTAGTTTGGTTTCTGTTTTCTGTACACAAGAATCAACACAAAAGTCACATTGTGAGACTGTGGTTTATTGTGTCTAGGAAATGAGCGAAACACTGAATTCACAATGTTTTTTAGGCTTGCATCCCCTCAGATTCCCCTTTAGTTACTGATATCAAATACCAGAGTTATTACAGGAGGTTTCTGTCATTGATGTAATGCTTCGGTGCAGGACTTGCATGTGCCATCAGTGCTTTATACACCTGTCATGTGACTGATTCACACACACTGAATACACCTGTCATGTGACTGATCCACACACACTGAATACACCTGTCATGTGACTGATCCACACACACTGAATACACCTGTCATGTGACTGATCCACACACACTGAATACACCTGTCATGTGACTGATTCACACACACTGAATACACCTGTCATGTGACTGATTCACACACACTGAATACACCTGCCATGTGACTGATTGGGAGCTCTTGGGTATTTTGATTGGCAGTTTCCAATATTTGACACACATTGAGTGGCTCACTGCATCTTGGGAGTAAAAGCACCAATTTTGTGCCTTAAAATATTGAGAACACAGAAAAAGCTGATCATCTCCTAACCCACAGGAGTTTTGTAATAATCTCATTCTGTACATCAGTTTCTTTAGTTGGGGTCTAAACAGCCCGTTTCATCTCTCCTTGTTCTAACATGATGTTTTCTATTTAGACATTAGACATTTTTTTAAACTAGCAATGTCAGATCCTGAATCAGTGAAGCAGTGTCCACACACACACACACACACACACACACACACACGAGTTTTTTTGTACAGCCCTTGTGTGTGAAATAAATGCAGTCTTCGAGAGCAGACGAGACTTGCTTTAAAAACATTATAAATAATCATAACGATCCCAAACTTTTGAATGGTAGTTCTAGGATATTTTTAAATGTATTTTTATTGGTATCCGTCTAAGAAAGTAATCATACGCTGTTGAAGACGAGCAAAGATTCGATTAGACGTACCGAGAGGAGCCATCTCGGGCACTCGTGCGGCGTACGGCCCGTCCAGGAACTGGGGCTCGTTGTCGTTGATGTCCTGGACCTTCACGATGAACTGCGACTCGTCCTCCAGCGCGAGGCTAGTGTGGCGGTCCACGGCTTGAGCGCGCAGCGTGTAATAACCCTGTTCCTCTCGGTCCAGGCGTTTGGTGGCATGGATGTCTCCTGTGTCCTCATCGATCGTGAAGACTGAAGACGCTCCTTCCCCGCTCAACACGTACCGGACACTTCCATCACCCTTATCCACATCTGAATGCAGCTGTGCAAACACACACACACACACACTTATACACTACCAGAACACACTCTACAGCTGTTTAATCACATTAGATGTCAATAAATGTATTACAGCTTTTCAACAAAACAGTACAATCAATTATTACAGAGAAGTTATAATAAACCTTTTTGAATTTCACCTCTGAAGTTTTCTTAGTGTGACGGGTTAAATATTATAGGTTGAGAGTTGTTTAATTAAATCCTGCAATAATGGGATTCCTCTTCCTATTGGCTGGTGGCGCTATAGGCTACTGTGGTCGAGCGATCTTCAGCAGAGTTAAAGAGATCTGCTGTGGGCGAGTCGTTTCTGTGTAAGCTCTGCACTAAAAGTTTCATCTCGAACGGTTTACAATTACTTGTGGGATTGCTCATAAAAGACACAGATTCATTTGTAAAGAGTGTTTTCTGTTCATATTTATGAGTATTTTGATTGTTTTATGTATGTTTGGATACTTTATACGATTTTCAAACTGCGTAATTTTTTCCCATGTGCTTTTTCCCATGAGTGAAGGATGTGATCTGGGAAATGCTAAATTTAGCCTGCTAGCATTGAAAGCATGTGATCCCACCCTCCCTGTAAATAGTCGTCCAAAGCCACGCCTCCTCCAAAGCACACACACACACACACACCAGAAGCGAGACGAGCAGAGACAGCGTTATTGTCCTGTGTCGTTCGCCGGTGAGAGACTTTACAGTACAGTGAGTGACAGCACTACAGTAACGGACGTAAGAACTGCCGTTCTCGCTCTGTCTGCACAGCGAACGTGAACGAGCGGATGACGTCTGATGTCTGCGTGAACAAGTGCGCAACGACTTCAATAACTTCGGCTGCATTACACAACGGTGTCGCTTCCTCGACATATGCAACCCCTGGTACCCCTTCCAAAACAAGAAAAGAAAAGTCGACCAGGTCTATCATGTCTTCTGTTTCTTCTTGTCCTGGGGGAAGGCAGTGTCATCTTCCATTCAGTAAACAGTCAAATATCTGCATTGTTTGGGTCCATAAAATACTGCCTTACAAGCATCCTTTCAATAACCACATTAAAGCTAAAAAACAGAAGGTAGAGTATATTTATGCTCAGAAATGCATCTAACCCTATAAAATAAAATGTGCTAAATAGATGTTGTCTAGCTAAGACAAGAAACTAAGTAATTTATAAATATTTCAAAACCACTACAGAGATGAATTCCTACTTTGAATGTTTTCTGACTCGACTGACTCTCCTGAGAGAAATCTAGTGATGGTCAGAGTTTCCTTACATCAATGTCCAACATACTCATCACTGTAATTTACCAATTCAAGCAGGTGCACTGACTTTTGGGAGTTGAAAATCAGCCAATCAGATTGGAGCTTTTGGCCTTTTTGAGTGCGATATCCATCAGATGGTCAGTAAAGGGTCATGGTCATTTCCATGTGTCTGAGTGAAAGCTCTTGCTGTGTGCTGAACCCGACTGCAGGTGAGTGATGGTGAGGCAGGTTGTCAGCTCGGCACAGTCAGCCATGTGCATCATACGCTGACAGTAGCTCTGAAGCATCTACAGACGGCCCTTTACAAATGCAAATGTGAAAATATCTTCAGACAGCTTTGCTGAGGATAAGACAAGCTTCAGCGCTCACAGACCAATCAGCTTCCCATCAAAGTCACAACCGATTCATACACTTCTGATTATAGATCTTCTGGAGCGCGGGAAGACCAATCACACTATCACAGAGAAAACACTATAGAAGAGAGTCAGGTGTAGACAAATGCTAAATCTGTGATGTGAAAAAAGAGCCATTAATATAGTCATTGCTTAAATTAAATTAAATAATTATATTAAAACAGCCAGAAGTGATCTAATCCTTAAAGTATACTTTGACATCAGTAGAAAGTGTCAAACAGTCTGAACTACAAATGCATAATGATCTGCACATTTAAACATCAAATAGAACTGGAACATGGATTTATACTGAACTAAATGATTTTTGATAAAAGCAAACATTGAAACCTCAATTGTAAACGAGCTATTTTTATTTAATTAATAAACCACCAATTAAAACAGCAGACGTGGAAGCGGTTTTAGGAGCCGCTGCCGAGAACACATTCGCCAATCGATTTCAGCGTAGTCCTATCTATCAAAGGGTTGTGATTGGACGATAGGATTGAAACCATTTGAATGATTAAAGCATGAGAAGTAGTATTTCATACTCAATTCTAAAACCAAGATGCAAACCTCCGTTCCCTGCAATAATCCTGCAAACTAACCCTAACCCTAACCCGTTACCTGCAATAATCCTGAGCAATAGAAGGATTCAAGAAGCTAGAGCCAGCTTTGGGTCTCGGGATGCTGGATCTTACTGAAGCTGGGCTTCGACTGAAGACGCCAAGCTCGCTGAAAGAGGAACAAGTTCAGACAGAATGATCTGTCCATCAGAGAAGAGCAAAGGCAGTGACATCTGGCCGATGGTGTAGCCATACAACAGTAAAGCCCACAGTATTTAATCCAGACATTGAACTTTTATGTTTAAGTTTGAGACCTTAATATCTACCCAGAGAGTTTGGGAACACTGTGATCAGTGTTGCTTATGTCCGTCCATCGGGTGAAGCGGCAAACATCATTAGAGACCGTGTTCAAGCCCAACTTCAACATACACTAGGACTGCTGGGTTTCCACAAGTTCACATTTACAAATAAGCCAGATAGAGTAATGTTGTGTGTGTATCTGAAATAAGCCAGATAGAGTAATGTTGTGTGTGTCTGGTGTGCTGTCTGAGGAGAGGTCCGAGCCCGAACCCACAGTTTTCCCGATTCCTGGCTGTGAGGACTCAGGGTGAAGGAGGGATCTTCTTTGCTCTTCTCTGATGGACAGATCATTCTGTCTGAACGTGTCTATAGGCTTCCTCTCATGCTGAGAGCACAGGTGTGCTAATTAATGTGGTAATAAATAAAAGGCATTTCTTTGCAATTAACTCAGAAAAATATTTTTGTCCTTGCTGCTTTCACAGAATTTTGAAACTTTGAACTTTACAGCATTCTTCCATTGACATTCCTGATATCATCATTTAACCAAGGAACTGACTTGGATGTTTGCTTGGATGTGTTTATTCCTTGGAGGAGCAAAATCATTAAAGATCTTTACGGAAGTGGAGTTAAAAGCCTTAACATGCTGCTCTACATTTTGATGAGATAAAGACAAAGATAAAGATCTATAGAGATAAAGATAAAGCCACAAGTGCTTCCTCGTATGCATAATATGCAAGTCTCTGTGTGAAATCGAGCTAAATATACGAGTCCACTGGACAGAAGAATGAACTTTCACCAACAATGAACAAACCCAGATTCAAGACAGGTTCAGTGTATTCCCACACATTAGAGCCTTTCCCAAATTAGTCAAACCCAAAAGCGTTAATAAGTATTTCATCAATACCTCCAACAAAATCCATACATGCATGAATACATTCTTTGTTGCATTTGGGATATGCCAGATCCAGTTAATCGAATCGCACATCAGATCTTCGTGCCTCTCAGACATTAACTCAAGCTTTAGCTCAGTTCCTCGAACAATGCGTGCATGCTCTGAAGTTGTCTGAGGGTTGTCATTACATACGTTTATCCAGGAAATATCTATCTGCTGCTTCATCTAATCTCAGTCTTTGGCATGATGCCATTGCTAACAGGCTTGCCTAAGGGACGTCAGCGTGGAAAAATCATATAAATGCAAATGACACATTCGCCTGTGGAAATATCCACTCTCTCACCTTCCTTCTTTTTCGTGTTCAGTTTTTGTCTCTTGTTCTGTTTCGGTCTGAAGTGGTTGAGTTGTCAACTTTCAGCTCTATCATTTCACAAAAAAACAGGAGAAAAGGTCACAGACATGCCCTTACGAGCATTTGTGTTCTGCTTCAGAATACTTTGAAGTAAAAGTGCATTCATGCTCTCCATTTGTGATTCAACATCAACAAACAATGCATGTATTACACTATGATGAAATGTGCCAAGTATGGTTGGTACTGCTGGCAATGGCAAACGTCCATGATGCAAAGCTGTTTCAATAGAGGTAGTGAAGATGAGAAGAACAGCCTAAATAAACACCCCGAATAGTAAAACACACCACTTTCTGTGTCTCCCTGATCCCGCGGACTCGACTGATGCCCTGTTGAGT
The DNA here is from genome assembly GCF_016745375.1 of Pimephales promelas. Next base: position 1,998,526 of record NW_024121133.1, read on the forward strand.
GAATCGGGTGTGTTTGATAATGGACACACATGTGCACTGGGAACAGGGACAAGTTTAAGAAGCACTGACGAAGCCTCATCCTTTAAATCCCCAATTTATTTATATTTGAAAACAAAAGCCACCAACATTTGATTGCTATCTCTTTAAAAGCTGCAAGAAATGATTTTTGCCCCAACTGTTTGACATCATGGTAACATGTGGTGAACAGCTGTCAATCATATCAACGAAAGACCAGGCCAGGATTAATAGACTTTACTCAAAAGTTTCAGTTTACTAAAGGGCAAAAGGTTCCAGAAATAAAATGGCAAAAATAATCTAATATTGTAAGATTTACGCCGTTCTCTGTGTGTTGTGAAGTCTACTCTGTAATACCCTACTGAAATTAATACCAATTATGCAGCAAATATTGCATTAGTGTAGCACAGAGAGAATAAAAAAATACCACTACCAGTTTGTATAGCACTTGACTGAACTTATTCATGAGTCTAAACACTAAACTTCTGTAAAAACAATCCTTCCATGTGAGGAACAAGTGAAGAGGTCTTACCTTGCCCACATACAGCGGCTCCGTCCCAGTGTATTCCTCAAGCACAAAGAACTGATTCCAAACCCAGTTGCGTTTCTGTCTCTGCATGGCGTCCCGTGTGTGTGTGGGCTGTTTGTGGGGTTGGTCAGGGGTCGTGTCAGGGGTCGTGTCAGCAGACCAGCTCATGTTCTGAACAGCGAGGAGCCAGACGGCACAACACACGAGACGGCCACAAACACTCATCTTGGTCAATGTGAAGAATCAGGAGTGAAGGATCAGCACACGGGAGTGAAGGATCAGGAGTGAAGGATCAGCACATGGGATGGATCAGAGACTGAACAAAAATACAAAGTTCTGAAATATCACCAATGCAGATAATGAAGAGACAAACCCTTGCAGTTTGTGGATTTTCCAAAGTTGTTGGTGCAAAAACCTAAAAATCCCTGAAGTGATTACAGTGATGTTATTTCTGATGGTTGAGGAGGAGTTTCTGGTGCCTGTCAGAGAAAGAGAGATAAAACAAGGGTGAGGATATGCCTTCAACTATTGTAGACTTTCTGAAGAAGAGTTGTTGCAGCAAATCCCCCCTGCCATGTTTGGGTGGTTAGCAGGGTGTTGCTGAAAGCAGAGGGTATGACTTGCTATGTTTTTTAGGGTGTTCCCCCCACACAAAATTGTAAAAAAAAAAATATGTATGTAAAAATGTATTCTATTTTTTGTTTTCTATTCACACCTGTGGTCAGCTGTGAATATAGTGTGAAAACACGTCAATAGAATTGACCTTGAGGTAATATAGCCTCGGTCGATTACGTCATTGGCGCGCAACCACGGCGCAAGGCTATAAATAAACTTTTAGACACAAGTGCATCGTCAAGATCTTTTTTCTTCAGATCACTCTGTGCATGTGTGTGTCAAAACTCTCTCTCTCACTCTATATATGACTACAGATCTTTGTTAGGAGTTAGTTTTTAACTGGCAGTGTGCAGAAACTTCTCAATTTTCAATCTTTTTCTCTGAAAGTTTTTTACAGTAATAGAGTTTAAAAGTCAAAAAAGAAGAGAAATGAGTCAACAGCACGGTAAGCGTTGTGTTCCTCTACGATCCTGTCCAAGGTCTGAGCTGGACACACAGGATTACTGCTTTGTTTGTTTGGTGGAGGAGCACACGGTTCTGGCGAGTGCGAGCATTGTGAACTGTTCACAGTGAAAATGCTGCGTGTTCGTCTGAACTATTTCCAGACCTCACCCACATTATCATCGTGGGGCTCCCGCATGGATCTGTGTGATGAGCAAGAGACGGGTCCTTCCCTACCTCTTGCTGTATCACCAGATCCTGTATCACTATATTCCTCGAGGGTCTGGTTGAGACTCCCTTTGAACCTCTAGAGGTTATGATTGCTCTTATTTAACTATAAACTGGGTCAATGACCCAACCAAATGGCCAGAGGTGTCGTTTCCAGACTATTGTTATCTGGATGAATCTCCAGGTAAGACATCGCGGAAGCTACCGGCAACATAAGCCCATAACTCTATCAACTTGCGTATAAGTTAATATAAGTGCATAAAACCTTGTCTCTTATCAATTGTATGTGCTTCACTCCAAACTTTTAATCCTTTTGTAAAACGGTGATCAGTAGTAGAAGCTACTAGCTTACGAAGTTGCAGAGGGACTTTGCTGACAGTTATCCGAATTCTCACAGACTACAGTCTGTATTGAGCTGATAACCTTCATCTGATAACGCTAATGTGAATGAGACATCCCTTATGAAAGACATCTATAGGAATCTTGTAGTATTTTAGGACAAACTATTATAGTAACGTTAATCCTATAGGAATACTATAGTATTTTGGGACAAAGCCTAGAAGTACAAAGGTATTACAGAACATCACAGAAGTATTATACACTACTATAGAAAACGTATAGCCATAGGATTACTATAGTTCTTTTTCGTAAGGGATGTAACGTCAGACAAATCTGGCCCACTGCCTAATACGAGTTAAACATATACTACTATATCACACAGGGATCTCTACTCACACAGTACTCTAATACGTTATGATTAATTTTACCATTTTGTCCTCCTATCCAGTTCTGTATGTTTATTAGAAACGATGTAGATGTAACCACGGGCTAAATTCACATCACGTGACGGGGCGTTCCCGGGGGCGTTCCCAGACCAACCGACTGTATCTATGGTAAACTACACAAAAGAAAAAAAATACCCCCCCCCCCCTTTTTTTTTTCTCTTTTTTCTTGTTTTGTTCTGTTTTGAAGTCAAAACCAGGTTAGCAGTCCAGATCAGCAAACATACCATGCAGGGATAAGGCAAACGGGAAAACCAGATACAGACAGGGAGTCCAGGAACTGTGAAACTGATGACACAAACAAGAAACAAGAAACTAGGAACTAGGAACTAGGAAAACGCTCAGCATGCAGTATGACACTTACAAAACTCAGCAATGGACAAAAGGCCACTCAGGCTTAAGACAGGTGCACTAACCAAGATAATCAAACACAGGTGCACAAAATCAAAGGTAATGAGACCAGATGGAGAATGAGAGAAAAGATGCAAATAATAAGCAGGGAAAGAGTGTCCTCCTGAGGCTCTTTAGGGGACTACAGCTGCCGATTGTCACAAATGTTTATGTACAAGTATGGCCTTTGCAATTGGGAGGCCTGTTTCAAAGAACATTGTTTGCAATTCGACTGCAAATACTTTTATTATCTGTTATTTAACTCATTTTTCACACTTAATAGTCTATTAATATTCTATCATCTACTATCCATGCAGCGACCGAAAAAAAATCAACATTCAATCTCCATATAGCAGCTTGTACAGTTCATTGGCAGGCCTTGAAGAGCAAAGAAGTTGAAATTAGAGAACAGGGATTAGATAAAACGTTATTTTAGAAATTAGTAATGCATTATGAATGGGCTAGGTACATCAAGAGGAAATATTTTTCACTCCGAATTTGACATTTATAACTTGGCTTTCCGAAGTGCTGCAAAAGCTCTGACAAGCGTAACTACAGTATATCCTTATTATGCTCAGATGATTTATGAGTTCATCTAATTCTATCACATGTCCCCCAATTTTATTTTCCAATACAATGTTTGTCTTTTCTTGAATTTTCTCTGTTTTGGATGATTCTGTTCAATCGCTTCTGTTTCATCCAATTGCTTCTGTTTACCTCCAATATTTCACAGTATTATAAAGGGAGAATCAGCACCTGTGCCTTTGGACAGATCTTTATTGTTACATTAAATTCAGGATTTTACAACACCATTGTTACCTGTATCCTTTTACCTCAACAACAAATAATTTAAAACATATACTAAAAAGTAAAAAATAAATCTGCATCATCAAAAACACACAAAACCTCATTTATACCCCAAATTCTTAAAAACCTTTCAACATCATTAATCAGCTTATAATATGAAAATTCTATTTTTATCCTTCCTTTTACCATACACTTCAACATCATTTCTACATTTGTTGAACCAACTTTCAACTCTTTGTTTTTTCTTGTTTTCCATATTGCAAGCTTTGAGGTAATTTAATAAACACAGTTTACCTCTATCGAGCACTTTGTATTTAAGTCCCCCAATAAAAACTTTATGGGAAAACTCCTCACCAATCCCCTGAAACCAAGAATCAAGCAACTCAAGAAGACCTCCAAGCCTCAAACATTGTAAGAACAAATGCTCTATAGTTTCTTCAGCACTACAGAAACTACAACTGACTTTTTCCTTGCTCCAACTGCGTTAAATCTTTTAGTAAATCTTTTGCACTACCAGGATCACATTCTTCTGCACTGTACAACACAGAATAAAAGTCCATCGCCAACTTTCTCATTTCAGATGGATTTGTTGTTATATTTCGATTTTGGCAACGAAGATAATGCATCTGTTTATATTGAACTGTCTTTTTTTCCAAGTTAAAAAAATATGAAGTTGGAGCATCCATGTCTTTGATTGAACAAATCCTCGATCTTATAAGTGCCCCTTTCACTTGTTCTTGTAACACAGTTCCAAGTTCTTTCTTTTTCTTGCTTAAAAGCATACCATTGTCCTGTGCTCTTTCATTATTCGTCAAGTCCTCTTCCAAACATTCAATTTCCTTTTGCAAGCTCTGTATAGTTTTTTTTCACATTTGTAATATTACAAGCAGAAACATTTTGACAAAATTCTTTAATTTGCACCTTGCCTACATCCCACCATTGACTAAGGTTTTCAAAATCACTTTTCCTTTCTTTCCATTTCTCCCAAAACATTTTAAAACTATCACAAAAGGACACATCTTTAAGCATTTTCTCATTAAAATGCCAATAATACCTAGGTCTTGAACATTGTTTTATATTAAAATCAAATAAGATCAAATGATGATCAGAAAAACCATTTGGCAATATTAATGCACTCATTACCCTGTTTTCCACCAACTTACTCAAATAAAACCTGTCAGTCTAGCCCCACTAACCGTATTTTCTGCAACTTTAATCCATGTATACCGTCTCACACCAATATTTCTTCTTCTCCACACATCCATTAAATCATATTTTCCCATTATATTAGACAGAAATTTACTAGAGTGACTATGTGGCTCTTCACCATTCCTATCAATTACAGAATTAATAGTACAGTTCCAGTCCCCTCCTAACACTAACCAAGTGTCAGTGTCTTAAAATTGTGAAGTGCTTTATCTAATTGGTCAAAAACTCTTACTCTTTCCACCCCATTATTTGGAGCATACACATTCACTAAAACAAACACATGTTCCCCATAGTGTATTTTCAGCAATAATACCCTTCCTTTTTCAATTTCTTCAATATTTAAATGTTAACATTCAACCCTTTTTTAAAAAGGATAGCTACTCCTGCACTATTGTTTGTCCCATGACTCAATGCCATTTCCCTTCCCACCATCTATTCCACTCAATTTCATTTTCCTCATTGCTATGAGTCTCTTGCAAAAAAACAATATTAACCTGATTTATATTTAAGAATTCAGAAATCACTGCTAATTTTGTCCTATCTCTTCCTCCGTTTATATTTAAAGAGCCCACCCTTAAGTTGTCCATAAAAGAGTTAGAATATAAAGTGGACAGAGACAGAAAAAGAGAAAAATAACACATCATAAGAGTCACCCAGTGCACTTTAGCCACTATTTTTTAAAAAGAGACGGCCCTTTATTTTTCCTCAATTTCGTAACAAGTTTCTTTAATCTAAACCTCTTTTGTTTACTCAATACATCATAACTCGCTGTGCGCTGCAGTACTTTCACAGAAAACACTAATTTTTCCACATCTGGGAAAAAATCTTTCACCTCTACCACTTTACCAAATGTTGTGTCCAAAAAAAACATTGATCTCATCCAATGAGTACATCTCTTCTATATTTTGAGAACCAATCTCAGAAATATCCGAAAGGGTATCCTCATCCCTTAATTCCTCCTCTCCAACCAACTGAGGACTCAACATCTCATTCACCTCCATTGTAGCCACTTCTTTCATCTGAACATCCTCAATTTCCTTACATTCTGATCCAAGGCTTTCCTCAAGTGCAACAGTATTGTCAAAAGTCCCTTTCCCATGATCTACCTAACCTAAGCACATGATGCAACAACACCGCCATCACTTTCTTTAATTTCATTTTGAATAATTTGCTCTGCGTTGGATTCGTTTCTTACCTCTGAATCAACAGTGTGAATCACAACAGGGATTACAGTAGGAATCGTTTGCTCTCGATTAGAGTGAATCGATTCACTGTCCTCTGAATCTTCGGCCGGAGTGACGACATTATTAACACCACTACTACCAGCCTTATGAGGACATTTCGACATTTTATGTCCCACATCTCCACATTCGAAGCACTTTAAACTGCCTGTGCTAGCATAGACCATGTATGTCTTCCCTTCATGTGAAACTCTAAAAGACACCTCTCCAATTCAGGTTGTTTCAGAAACATTGCCACCTGTCTCCTGAACGACATAACATGTTTTAACGCAGTGTTTTTGCATCCGAGTGGAATAGTTTTTACCGTACTAGCGAACTTCCCGTGCAATAAAAGTGCACGCTCAATTTCATCATCAGGAATGAAAGGAGGCACGTTTGAAATGATTACCTTTCGGGTCGGGTTCACCAGCGGAGAAATAGATACAAAAAGTCCACTTACCGAAATTACACTGCTTACTAGTAGAAAACCACCACAGCTCTATTCATTCTTGATGCCGAAGAAATGTTCTCATATCCAACTTGTTCTCCAATTGATACTAAAACTTCCTCCACCGCCACACTCGATTCAACCTGACGCCATGACGGAGCGAACTTGGTGGCGCCTCTCCGCCCTCAGGCCGAGATCCCATCTCTCAACCCCATCAACAATCTTCGCGGCGACAAGCGCCAAATAAATAAATTAAGCTCTTTTCCTTCTAGGGTCTCACTTTTAAATAATTCCCATAAGTTAAAAGAAAGAGAAAACAAAAATAGCAGAAAAGCCCGCTTTCATTCACCCTCTACTCGTGAACACTTTCACACGCACCCAAACACTCACAGAGAGAGAGAGAGAGAGAGAGAGAGAGAGAGAGAGAGAGAGAGAGAGAGAGAGAGAGAGAGAGAGAGAGAGAGAGAGAGAGAGAGACGGCGGGGGTCCACTCAGTGACCAGAGCTACTATACACTAGATGGGACAGATATCCAGCAGAGGACCTACACACACCAGACAGATCTCAGGAAGTAGCGTATGTATGACACGCCAATTCGTATTTCCATTTTTGCCGTGCTATCTATCTTTTCAGCGTGTTTATGAACGCGGTTGACTTAACGTTATTACTGTATATATAGGCTAAATATATGACTTACCTGAACCCCGTCCCTAAACCTACCCGTCACTGGGGTTAATGGCATTTATGAGTTTTCCCCTACCATAGGAAAAAAAATATCGCTCCCCAGATGTAGATGTACATTTTGCTTCATTTCGCTCGGACATTTGACGGCGTGTACAGACACGCGGAATCACTCGGACGTTAATGGTGTAGACATACACGCATACACGCGGATACAGGCGGATAGCTCAAAATGCGTCGAGATAACACGCCACTTGACTCGAAAGAGGCGTGTATGTTTACGCAAAAGTCATGATGTCCTGCACACACACATCTGCAAACTCCAAAAACTACAAAGGAAAACACCCAATAATGCAAATAGGGCAAAATTAGGCAGATTTCCATTAATTATTAATATGCAAAACAGATGCCTCAAATTCTGGATGCATCAGATTAAAGTCCCACAGAATCGCTCAATTTTAAAGCATACAAACCCAAGAACTGAACGCCAAAAAGAGTCCCTCAGGTCTGAGACTTCCTAACCCAACTAACTCTAACACTAACCACCTGCACACACACACACACACACACACACACACATCAGAATAAACCAGATTATCAAACAGTCTAAAAATACACATCTGGAACACTGGGATCAGGAAACTAAAACACACCGTAATTACAATTCTATCGAACTCTGAAATCAAATACTGAGAATATCTCCAGAGTGTGAGAGACGGATCCTGAGTCCCGATCAAAGACAGAGATCGAGAGATCGAGACAGAGACGCTCGTCATAATACAGTCCAATCAGAGACACCTCTACGTAAACCAATCCATTCAGTTAATGAAGACCTTTACAGCCATGACTGAGACAGAGCAGATAAAGATGATATTAGGGACAGACAGAGATGTGTAATGTGTGTGTGTGTCTGACCTCAGTGTGTTTCCCTATACTGCCCACCACTGCAGTGACCAAGTGTGTGTGTGTGTGTGTACAGTCATGCCAATTAAGCCATTTGAATTTAAGGGAGAGATAGAGCATAACTCAGTCTGAGACACAATAAATGCATTTGAAAGGACTATAAAGAACAGAGAAGATAAAGAGTTATTCTCCAAGAGCATTCGTCATACTTCAGTTTTTCGCATCATTCTTTCTGTTTTTCTTTATGCTGATATTATATTCTTTATGTTAGTGAAGCTAAAATATCAAGGAGATGTTCCTGAAGATCCACAGTCGTCTCCTTCAGTCAGCACGTCCAAAACCTCACAGGGGTCTGTCTGTCATTTTACTAACCCATTTATTCTGATGATCTTTTTATGGATAATAATAATTGTATTTTTTTTTATTTAAATCTTCATCATTCTTTTGTACGTTTTATTAATTAAAGAATCCTGAAAAATTAAATACATAACGATTTCCACACAAATCTGAAGCAGTAAAACTGTCGGTATTCATTACTGGATTGGTTGTCCCTGTTGAATATTACAAATTTATTCAATATTATACACATATACAAAAAATCATTAGAATTATTCACATTAGGCTATGTATCAAATAAGATCTTAATGAATAAAACTAAAATCCTACAACTAATGCAGTTCCTTTCAGGGGCATCATACTTTTATTGGCAGAAAAAGTTAAGCAAATAATATAATATGTATTATAATATATATGAAATAAATATCTTCATTTTGCTCATGTAAGATGAGTCAGTCCAGTGGACAAAAGACCTGCATATACTTTTATAAAAAATAAAATAAAAGAAAATTTAAAAAAACTAGGAAATTATTGCATCTATAATTTGAGTCTCAAGCTTTTTTTTATTTATTACTATTATTAATATTGTTATTATTTGGAAGTTGTTTTAAAAGTCATTGTAGCGCAAAATTCATGCCCAAGTCTGAATAGGCTTTTACTATCTAAAAAAGGTTAAAAAGGCAATATTTTTTATATATATAATAACTTCTGACAGTCTCTTAAAGTAAGATATAACACAATTTTCACATTTAAATAGTTACAATTTGCATATTTTAATATTCATATTGTATGTTCATGAACTAGCCTACAGATTGTTTGTAAATGACTTAATAATTTAAGACATTTTACAACAATATATAATTTTATTTTAATATTAAAAGTAATTTTAATATAGCCTAATGTGAAACCAATGCATCCTCATTATTAAACGTCCCACATAAACTATAGCATCAAACATCAGAGAAACAGTGAAATAAACCAACCATAAATAAAGCATAATCTCATCTGGACACCTCTGAGTCTGATCGCTACTGTCTACTGATCGTGTAATAAGAAGACAGTTTAAAGCCATATATTCTCTGTATGTTGTTTTATGGATGTAAATGTCCGTCAGCCTGACTCACAGACACAAGTGAACACTGACCTGATGAGAGAGAAACTGAAGTTCCTGCCTCGATGAAGCGACGAGCTCGAGGAAAGAAAGCCGACAGAGTCCGAGAGACACAGAGACAGAGAGTCCGAGTCAGTCCTGTCGAGCGTTGACGCTGCGCGACGCGTGGATGAGCGCGATGAGACGCGTCTCTCCGGAGAGATCAGGAGTAGCAGCGGTGTGTGTGTGTGTGTGTGTGAACATGGTTATTGTAAGTGCTGTGTAATAAAAAATGCTGAGGTAGTTAATGCTGCTGTCAACTGTTTGATTACCAACTTTCTTTAAAATATCTTCTTTTGTGTTCAACAAAAAATAAACTCATACATGTTTGGAACAGCATAAGTGTGAGTAAATGGCATAATTTTCATTTTTGGGTGAACTGTTGTCTTGCTGCTGACCTTGAATGATCCTATTCAACCATATAAGCAAAACTGTCCCTACCTCTCATTGTCAGGTCACATTTATTTACAGTGCTTTTTACAATACAGATTTATCAAAGCAGCTTCACAGTGGTATTATGAAAATAATACAAGTTTGTTTCTAGAAGAAAATTGCGTCATCGTCCACCTGAAGTATAAGGCAGATCAATAATATAGTTGAATATTCTCCAACTAAGCAGCCGAAAGCCAAGACATATTTGTGGGGGGTCTAAGAAATAAAAAAATGTTTTAGCCTATTAGATGAATACAAATGCTGCTTTGTAAAAGCTAAAAAATGTTTATTATTATGACCTGATTTGTGGTTCATATTCATAATCGTCTGTTGTTGCCAGTTTACAGGGCGATGTTTCCAAGCACTTTAAGGCTGAAATAAAGGCTGTTTTCATTTACATTACAATGCCCAGTAGCTACTATGTCTATTTAACGGTCGCGGGTGCGGTGCGGGGCGGTGCGGTGCGTTGCGGTGCGGGGCGGGTTGTAAAAATAGAGACAGTGGTGAGGTGCGGACTGGGGTGGGCCAAATAATTTCATAAAAGCGGGACCCGCGGGTTGGAAAAAAACCCGACCTGCGGATGTACCTAGGATGTAAGATGACCTGAACTCTCCCAGGAGCAAACTCCAGGCACTGACGAGATATGGACTGCACCTGGAGATCTCCTACTCTATTGAGAGAAGTAATGGCAAAGAGAAAGACCACCTTAAGCGACTCTTAGCCTCAACCAACACCAGTGGTTCGAAGCGGGCCTCAACCAACCCTTCGAGAACCACTGCCAGGTCCCATGTGGGAACTCTGGTCCGAGTCGCAGGTCTTGTCCTCCGAGCCCCACTGAGGAAATGTACGACCAGCTGATTTCTTCCCAGAGGCCCATCACCCAGAGAACATATATTGACATATATGACATCTTTGACCCATTAAAACACCCTGCAAGTTTCAGAGCTTAAAATATCCTCCTCAAGCTCCAAAAACAGCTCGTTTTCATATTGTGGGATTAGTGATGTCACATGTGCAAATACATTTGCATATGGCCGCCTCCATAGTGAGACATCGACCAAACGTTATACATCATCACACCACAGGCCCCGCCCACTGGAGTTCAGTCAACCAACAGCTGACGTCTGTCAACACTAGACATGAGCATAAAAAAACAATATTACCCATAGGGGTGTCACGATTCTCCAAATCCTCGATTCGCTTACATTTCGATTCTAAGGTCACGGTTCGATTTGATTCTCGATTTTTATCAATCGGCCAATCAGGATGCTCTCTGTCTTACATGCGCTTCATGAGGCACACACGCAAGGTCTCTCGCTCTCTCCCTCTCTGTCTCGGCATGAACGCTCGCTCTTGCTCGCTCACTCTAGATTGCGGGAGATTTTAACTAATCAATATGCGGGGGACTCCCAGAACTTCCGCAAGACTTGGGATTTCTTGGGATTTCTGCAAACTGTGGCATTTTTGAAGCGCGAATGTTGTCAACAAAACACTGGAAATCCCAAAAAACTTCCACACCTGCGACTTCAATGAAAGAGGAGGGGGTTCACGTTCTGTCGACGGGTCTTTTGAATGGCTGTAGCTAAGCTAGACGAGGTTACCATAGACTCGCAGCACTTCAACACGCGTGTTTTTTCCGCTTGGCAAGCCGAACGGACGTCACATGGGGGCGTGGCAGCATCGACTAGTCCATATTTTTATTTGAAGTTTGAAATTCGAAAACGAAATCGTGACACCCTTAATAACCCGTTATAATCACTGACGCTGTCTACACTGATACACTATATGGCTGCGTCTGAAACTTAGGCAGTGACTTCTGAGGTTGTGCGACAGTTTAATGATAAAACAGTAAAACAGAGAGAGAGAGCTTTGGTGCTTTAGTTGGAGAGCTTTAGTTAGTACAATAGTTATTTCTAGTTATTTCTAATTAAAAATGACTTCAAAACTGCATCAAGACATAAAACGTTAGTTAAATGTATATTTACACAAAAAACTGACCAATAACCACAACTTTCAGATGCCTTATATCTTTGAGCTCAACTATTGCTGTGTCCCAGTTTTCCTGCTTATAATACGCCCTACGAGTATATACTTGTTTTGTGAAGGAAGAAACACATTCGTTTGAGTGTGTACCAGAAGAGTGTTTGGGACAAACTCTCACGTCATAAAGTCGTGTCTTTAACAGACGATCTGTGGCATATTTACACACACCCTGTCACTGTAGACTGAGCTGTCAATCATCTTCTCACAGTGAACATCCTCCGCATTTCATTTCATTTCCTTCCGTATCAGAGAGAAATGAAGAAGTTGATCTGCCAGTCGTGGCTCTTTCATGCAGACCCTCCTCTTGAAATTAATGCACGGCTAGACTAACTGTACCTGTGTGTAAGACTCCAATTAAATGATTAGGTAATTATTCTCTGACGAATCTCTGTCTTTATGAGCCGTTGAACCTGCGACCCTGATTATTCGGTTTACCTGCAGTTTGGAAGAGATTGAACTATCCGGATCCTTTACCTGTTCGCCCTCGACTCCATCAGTGCGTCGGAGGTTTGCTACGTACCTTGTGATATCTTCAGGAAGTATTGCATAGTATGAATATACACTGAATATGGCATGAAACACATTTTTTACACCCTCAGGATTTTCGGAGAATCTAGTGAAGCATGATGTTTCTTGACTCATTTGATAGATGACTTCTAACACAACATTAAGCTGAGATTGGAAAGATCAGCTCTGTTAAAGAAACGCACAACACTCTTTCCTTCCAGAGCTCATAATTCAGCCGTTCGGCTCAGAACATGACTGTTAACCATCCATCTATCTGCCATCAAGAGCTCCTCAACAAACACCCTTCCATCTAAACATGCGTTTGCATTACAAAAGAACATCGAGGCCAAATTTGATGAATGACACTGTCGGAAGCCACAAAATCTGCAGGAGAAACCAATCAATAAATCCGCTGCATACTCTCAGACTCTTCATATTCTGACTGACTTACGGGTTGTGAATGAGAAAGCAGCAGTGAGCATGAAGCCCTCGTGACGGAAGCGAACAGAGTCGCCCTCCTCGGTTTCAGACACATCTCATCTGAGATTCCCAGCAGAAGCGGAGACGTCTCGCTCTTCCAGTCCAGCTGAGACAGACAGAATCACATAACCCGCTCATTTAGCCTGTTGAAGAGTTAAAAGACTATCTTTTTAGGCTGGAACATGTTTGAGTTTAGAAAAACCGATGGAGAAAATCAAATGGAAAATAACAAAGAGACAATCTAGATTCAAAGCAGTGAAATAAAAATGCATTTGTGCACTTGAATCAGATATTAGATTTATCGGGTACAATTTCTGTGGTTTTAAAGTCTATGACATATAACATCATGATCATTAGTGTTGGTGATGGACCTGGATCTGAGTAGAAATCATGATAGAGCACACACACACACACACACACACACACACACACACGAGACAGTGGAAATTAATGTGGACTATCAATTTCCTGGCATTAACGACGAGCCCCACTTCAGGCCGGCTGGGTTTAATTAGGCCATCAATAGCAGAGAGAGAGAGAGCACTAATGGTGTGTGAGACTCGACCCCACTGGCTCTACTGTACTTCATCATGTTTCATTCCTCAAAGAAAGAAAGTCAGGGATTTGAAGAACACGATAATCACCAAATCTTTTACGTTTTTAGATTTAGCAAACAATACGTTATATGGTCCATCTACATTCAGCATTTGCTTTTATCCAAAACAACTTTTAAATGCAAACAATTACAAGTTATTAATTATAATCTGCAACATCAGTGTTACAAAAGCGGAGGGAAGACCAGCTTAATGTTGATCCCGTCTGAAACTCAGTGGACGTTCTGGTCAGGTTAATCTACATCCGGCCGGGATCAACGGTTCCTCAAAAACGCCTCATGTTTCCTTTTCATGCTTGTGGAGTAAAACATGCAAAACTCAAGTGATTAAAACAGTCCATCAGTTCCATTGATTAAGTTCATTAGTGCCACTCAATGTCCCGAACCGCTTTATGTTCATATTGCCTCCAAATTAAACAGCATAAGAGAAAAGGAACCAAACAATTCACAATCTAATAAGAAAAATGTTAATTTCATCCAACAGATTTTCCAGCACAACAAACCGTTTTCTTCTAATTAGCAATCATGAATTAAGTAAAGGGGGAGGACATGTTCCCACCACCGCCTGTCTCGTTCCAGACTTTTAATTGGCTCGACTTGATGGGATCTTCTGATAAGCACAAACAATGGCCTCGAGTGATTGGCAGCTCATTTGTTGCCATGTAATTAGTGAGAGAGCAGCGTCTAATCACGCTTTCTGCTTCTTTATTACAGAAAAACACAATCCAGAAGCGTTTGTTCAGCAGATGCTCCTGATAAACGTAATGACAGCACCTATGCCTGCTAACGTGGTTCTGGATCAGTTCTTATAACTAACAGACGGAAGTATGAACGGCCCGGTCTCATCAACACACACGTAACGTTCAAACACACAAAACCAGAGTTCCCACTCTTTTTCAGCAAACATTTTCCAGGACATTTTCAATTTTGCTACGGTGGAAAGAAAAGACGGATCACTGGTAATCTCTAAAGTAATATGCAATAAATCAGTTTTTAAAGGGGACACACAGGTTCAGCCAATCTCATGTTAAACTCCACAATTCACTACTATAGTGCGCAGTATTTGTAGCATGTTTTCAGCCATCCATTTCTAACATTTATATGAGTTGTCAGCTGTCCACACACAGATTGTCATGGTGGTTCTGAAGATGTTTCTCTGAACCGCTTTACACAATACGCCTCAGTACAGCACAACTGGGACTCACTTTGGGTTTATTTGGGGTTTTCAACATTCTTCAACGCAGAATTCATAGGTTGTGTGATGAATTTCAACATTATAGTTTTTGATATGGAGCAACAGTAAAGTATGGAGTGGACCTGAACAGAAGCATATAACCTATGATCTTAAAGCTTTGTACAGAAATCTTAAACATTCCTCGAGAAAATGAATGGGATTTTTATTTATTGTACATGTTGATGGTTTTCACATGACGTTATAGGAACGACCTGGAGGGAAAAACAAGGCTTTCCTTCGCTGACCGCCTGTCATATGATATTATAAGACCAAATTCAGTGTACACCTTATTAATAAAACATATAGTGCAGGAGAGCGGGTGAACGCAGGACATGAACACAACAGATTCTCTATTGTTTTCCCATAGAAAATTCCTGAGAAAGTTATTGCGTTGTGTTGATATTCTGGCCTCATCTGCTCGAATATGCATCATCAAAAAGGTGTACTTTGAATTTGATTTTTTTTTTCTCCTAGTGATTAAAGATGATAAAGATGTTATTGCGGGATTTTGATTTATTTCCGCAGAGGCGCAAGACAGATGTTTCATAAGCACAGTTACATGAATCCCAACGCTGTCGTAATCCTCCACCTGTGTCTAATGACATCGGTCCCGGGAGAAGGCAGACACAAACACTAGCCATGAACCCATCACTGACATGAGCTGCTATACCAACATGGAGATCAGGAACTGCTGAAACCTGACAGAAACGAGGCTTTCATCATCTTCACCTTCAATGGAAAATACAATTAATGTACTGATGTTTTGGAGATTCCCACATTGATATCATTAAAACCAAGTCCTCTGAGGAGAAAATAACAGATTTTCACTTCCAGAGCCCACCGCTCGTGTCACCATTAGCCCAGTGTGATCATCGGGTTGCTTTTGAACCGTGGTCCATATTCTGTATCACTCAGACCTGTCGATGTCCAAAGACAGCCGAGCGACTCTTCAGCACCAGCACAGTGTAGTCACCCGACCGTGAGTCACCAGTTTACCAGTTTACCACAGAGATCAGCTGGTGTTTGCTGGAGATGAACTGAACTGGTGTGACGGCATTACCAACTAAATCAGGCCAAAACGGAGTTTGTTTGGAGGTCATTTCTGGAGTTTGAAAAGGAAAAGTTTGCTCTGGCTGATAAACGCCTCTGAGCTCCCATTGGTCCGTGTGGTGATGATGTAATAGGTGGGTGTGGCTCTGAGGCTCCGCCTTCTCTGAGGTGTTCATCTGTTCAGTCGGTCGTGAGTAAGAACATGAACACACCGAGAGAAACTGAAGCTGAAAGAGACTGACACTGTTTTCATGTTTGATTCTGTAAAACTGCTGTTTTAAAGCATCTGTTGCATACAGTGCTGTATAAATTACATTAAATCACATTACGTAATATAAATAAAATTATGAACAAAATACTATCTTTGACCATCATATGCATCACATTGGTAAGAGATGAGTTAGATCAGTTGCAGTGCCTGTGACCTGTGACCTGTGATATATATAAATACTGTTCGTTTTCTCACACAAACCGCTCGTTTCGTGTCTTAGGCCATCAATGTGTACTTACATTTATGAGTCATTAAATCATGTTTAATTTGGACTTCTCTGTGCTGCTCTTTGGGGTGGGCACCTCCATCTTGGATGCCCTTGAGGTAAGCTAATACATATCAAACATTAATTTCAAAGTGAACTATCCCTTTAATGAACTTGTTGCTGCAGTGATTTGGTGTGAAACGCATTTACACACCAGCATCAAGAAATGTGAAGTCGTGGAGAAATTTCTGCACATCTGCAAATCAGTATGTGAATTCATCCAATGAGAGTTGCAACCTTGAAGAATATTTCTTGTATATGTCTTGTATATGTATACTGCTCATTTTAGTTCACACAATCATTTCTCAGCAAGTTTAATTGATTATTTAAAAAAAGAAAAATATAGTTTCAGCGTGAACTTAAAATACAATTGTGCATTTCATTTCATAAACGTATATGAACTTTATGAAATGATGAAATTATTTGGGTAAATTCACATACTGATTTGAGCATGTGCAAAATTTCTCCACAACTTCACATTTCTTGATGTGTGTGTGTGTGATGTGTGGATTTTCTCTACAACTACAAATCGCACTGTCACAGGCATTCAGTTGATTTAAATCAAATATACCTCCATAATTGCTATAATCATTTTCATGACAGTGCCATGTTTAAACTCACCTCTGAAGGAATTCAAGTGAGCTTGAGGCTTCTGCCGGATATTGCAAGTTGAAGACAAAGTATGCAGCGAAGACTGCTGCCAGTCCATGCAGGAGGTTACTGTGGCGCCCCATCACACACGCTCCTTCCACCGAGATATCTCTCCTGAAACACATTAACAATATGATAACTAAAAGCTGCACAACACACTATTGCCACCTAGATGAATTCAGTAGAAAGACTTCCACACCTCCACTTCAACATTATTATCTCCTTTGACCCGTACACCCTCCATCAACAACTCAAATAAATTATGTTTTTAGGTGCAACAGTCCTCCGTCAAACACATGAATTCAATAAAGAATTAACTTTTACAAAATAAGGGAAGATTATACCTGGGACAACTAACCGAGGTGTGCTTGGCAGGGTGACAGCTCTCTCAATATCAGCAGCCATGGCAGAGGGCTGGAGAAAAAAAAAACATTAACATTAACAAAGTTAACCATGGGTAAGTTGAGTAAACGACAAAGAAAACTTGCCCCAAAAGCTGGAATGTTCTACTCAACACCAAGGGGGAAATCAGCTTCGATTTATGGTGCCAAACGTAGAAACAGCTGCATATGGCAAATCTTTTTTTTTTTTTTTATATGGATGCCACATCAATAAAATAGTAAATTAAAATCCCCTGGGGGTGGATGGGACTAAACGTGATAAACCAATCAGCCAAGGTCCAATATTCAAGCAATGTCTGCCTGTGCGTTGACTGCCTCGGAGAATGGAAAACTAGAATTAGAACTTGTGCAAAGTGTCCATGACAAAGGATGGGGCTGGTGATTGATTTCTGGTAATTAAAGGGATAGTTCACTTTAAAATTAATGTTTGATATGTTTTATCTTACCTCAAGGGCATTCAAGATGTAGGTGTCTTCTTTGTTCCCACAGTATTTTCAATTTTGACATTTTTAGGTCAAACCGTTGTTGTCTGTCAGTCATATAATGCAGGTCTATGGTCACCACCTCAAAGAGCATGCACAGAGAAGTCCAGATTAAACATGATTTAATGACTCATAAATGTAAGTACACACTGATGGCCTAAGACACGAAATGAGCGGTTTGTGTGAGAAAACAAACAGTATTTATATCGTTTTTACCTCGTGTAGCAACAGCCACGTCCAACTGAACCGAACTGAATCGTGTCCAACGTCCCGCCGGAAGTGATCTCTCTCGCGCCTGTACGTCACTCATTGTTTACACAGAGATTTCGGAAGTTTTACCTTTCACTAAACATATTTATATCGAAATCGTCTTCCATTATGATTTCCTGTACATCTAAATATGTTTAGATCTTCACAGTGAAAGGTAAAACTTCCGAAATCTCTGTGTAAACAATGAGTGACATACACACGAGAGAGATCACTTCTGGCGGGACGTTGGACACGATTCAGTTCGGTTCAGTTGGACGTGGCTGTGGTTTCAAGAGGTAAAAACGATATAAATACTGTTCATTTTCTCACACAAACCGCTCGTTTCGTGTCTTAGGCCATCAATGTGTACTTACATTTACGAGTCATTAAATCATGTTTAATCTGGACTTCTCTGTGCTGCTCTTTGAGGTGGTGACCATAGACCTGCATTATATGACTGACAGACAACAATGGTTTGACTGAAAAATGTCAAAATTAAAAATACTGTGGAAACAAAGACACCTACATCTTGTATACCCTTGAGGTAAAATATAAAACATATCAAACATTAATTTCAAAGTGAACTATCCCTATAACCACTATACTCACTATAGCCAGCAGCCATATCACCCTGTAGCCCAAGACTGGTGCCCACTGAAGCTAAGCAGGGCTGAGGCTGGTTAGTACCTGGATGGGAGACCTTCTGAGAAAGCCAGGTTGCTGCTGGAAGAGGTGTTCGTGAGGCCAGCAGGGGGCGCTCACCCTGTGGTCTGTGTGGGTCCTAATGCGCCAGTGTAGTAATGGGGACACTATACTGTCAAAGAGCACCGTCCTTCAGATGAGACGTTAAACTGAGGTCCTGACTCTCTGTGGTCATTAAAAATCCCAGGATGTCTTTGGAAAGAGTAGGGGTGTAACCCCGGCATCCTGGCCAAATTTGCCCAGTAGCCTCTGTCCATCATGGCCTCCTAATCATCCCCATATACACCAATTGGCTTCATCACTGTCTCCTCTCCACCAGTAAGCTGGTGTGTGGTGAGCGTTCTGGCGCAGTATGGCTGCCGTCGCATCATCCAGGTGGAGCTGCACACTGGTGGTGGTTGAGGAGATCCCCCCCCTCTATGTGAAGCGCTTTGAGTGTCCAGAAAGGCGCTATATAAATGTGATGAATTATTAATTAATTATTATTATAACAATTACAAAATAACAGGACAGAGATGGAAGTGAGGGAATGGTTAATTTATTTGTATGCACTGCAAGTTATACTCACATCAGGCATAATTGAAGTGAGCAGGCGTGTGCAGATAGCTTTGTTGCCACGCTCTTCATTGTAAGCCTCCAGAACCTTCCCCACTCCTGCTGTCTTCTGCTGTCGGAAGTACTATGATGTTCTGACTCCTGTTGTCTACGGCATCTGGCAGCTTCTCCTGGATAGGAATTCGGTCAGCTCACTGAAATGCGAGAACAGGCCCATGACGCGCTTTACCTCAATAACAGGACAAATACATACAGAGAGCCATAACTACTTGTATAGGTAGTTTATTTAAGTTCAAATAAACAATACATTAGCACAAAAACAAGTAAATCAACAGACCACAGAGCAGACCTTACTCTCGCTCGCTCGCACTCACTCTTTTTCTCTCGTGTTCACCCTCACCACTCTCTGCATAACGTTTAAACGAACAACAATAAATAAATGTTGTGTGCTGATCAAGAGTTTTGTGCAAGCAATTTAAGGTCGCGACTCTTGTCCCTTAACGTTAGCTGGCTTCATTGGGTGACTGAAATAAATATTATTAACATTAATGCAAGTTTTGCAGTATAGAGAAACGATATTGAACGCTCCGAGCGAGCTTGGAACTTTTTCTTGGCTTGAAACAGTAAATAATCAAACCAGTGGAAGCCTGCAGCGCATGAAACTGTTGTAACTTATCAAACCTATCATGCAATAACTAAGTTATACCCAGTCTATGGTTATACCAGGCAACAGCGCGCCGCGCCCAGTCGGAAAGCAGACAGCCGCGCTACCGCGGGCGTTTTTCCACATTCGAATATTCCTTTTCAGTTTTTAAAACTTTTTGAATATATATTCGAATTTAGAATATTCGTTGACAGCCCTAAATGAGATTCGAGCTAGCTAGCCAATCCATCCAAACAGTGAAAGAACCATATTGACGTTACTTCAGGCAGATTAAAATAGCATCAATTTGTGAAGAACAAGGTTGCAAATGTTAGCAATTAACGTTACCAGTAACGTACCTGATTTCAATGGACTGATGGAAGACACGCATCATAAAATCACCTAACGTTAATCCAATTTAGCTAAACCACAAGGGGACAGCTGACTTTATGTTATCTAATCAAAGCAGACGAAACCGTCACCATCCACTCAGATAAGCAGAACTAATAACGTTTTATTTACGATATAAAAATACATGTGTAACGTTAAGGGTAACAGTAAATTACATAACGTGAAGATAACTTACCTTCGTCCCAGAATTGCTTCTTTTCCGTCTTCTTGAATGACGGCTTACTCCCAGAATGTTTGTTTCGAACTAACCGCCTAAAAATTCAAAATTCAGACCGCGATGATCCCATGATGCAACGCGGTGGCTGTAAAACCATTGTAAAACTCCGTGAATACAGAGAAATTACAATAATAATACAGGACTGCCCATTAATTTCCCATGGTGCATTGCCATTTACAGGTAAAACACAAATACAATACATTGTTGTAAAATTTCCTGTAAAAATTACATCAATTGCTAACTGTGTAGCCGTTTGAGCGCACTTGATGAAGGGAGCAACAAGACAATGTAATGGGCTATATGCACGCATAATCTGACTCATTCCCACAGGGAACACTGGATCTGACGGATCTGAGCTCTGAATGAGTCACAATAACAGAAGAATGAACGGGTCCTCCAGCACCTGACGGGACTGTCCGAGGAAACACACAGTCTGAGCACTTTAATATAGTCAGCAAAACGCCTACACCACACCAAACGACTTCTGATGCTAGACAGCATTAAATGATGCACAATTAAACCAAGATTTCTTGGGCATTATAGATGACATGAGGCACTTTCTTTAGAAGAACAAATCCTTTGACGCCATGAGGCACTGTGGATTTGTTCTTCTAAATGTTTTTGCTTGTTATGAGTAGCAGAGGCTGTAATATGAGGATCTGTCGCCCTCGTGAGGACAAGCACTGCAATGCAGACACAATAAAATGCATCAAACATCACCTACGACCCTCTCTGTGTCCACCTTATTTTAACCGAAGAGCGAATTTTTTTAATTGAATGTGCAAAGCTTCAGTGTCCATCATTTACATTTAATTAACTGCACATAGCCAGTCATTATGCTGCAAACTGGTATTTATCATATTTACATTTATCTTAATTAAACAGGTTTCATTCGTTCGCAAAACTAGTTTAACGGAGAACTCGGACAAGAAAATGCAAAAGATTTGCAAGCGAATGCAAAGCATTACAATAAAAAATAAAAATAAAAAAAATCAATCCAGTCAAATAAGGTGGAAAAAAACTAGATTATAAAAATACAACTTTAAGAGACGACAATGGGCTCTATGCACGGCGGTATTTCCGGTGAAGGATTAAGGATGCTCGATAACTTCCGCCGATCGTAGAGTCCAATGCAATACCGAGAATTTATATTGAATTTTATACTCCATGGTTATACTAAAGAAACGTTAGTCACAAAAACAGATAAAACACACCCCTCGTTGTGTTTATGCTTCTTTTTAAAATTATATTAAATAAACATAACTATATATAAAATTACATCTAAACGCATGAACGTTTCGTTTCAAAGACGGGAGGACAGTAAATATTGAAGACTGCCATAATCCCGTTTTCCTCCGCTTTAATCTACACAACCGGAAATGGACGAGCATCTTTGCGTCAAATGCGGAACTTATGCGTGCATATAGCCCATTACTTTAATCTTCTGGTTTGCAATGTTATTAGATCTAAACACCCGACAGGAAAATTTAATTAGGCAATCTCTTCTTGTTCACAAAATACTACAGACAAAAAACAGATGTGGATTCCCTTTTATTCTTAAAATTTTATGTACAAGTGCAACTGATTATTTTTTTTATTAATGTACATTCAATATAGAAAGTTTATGTACGCATATTACATTTACCATTTCACAATTGCACAAGTCGTTCACATACATTTGTAATCAAGAGTCAGTACAATTTGTTCTTTGTCCTGCTGATTCAGTTGGTCTTGATCATAGGTATAAATATTCGAGTGCTTTCTGGGGAAGGAGGGAAGAGAGGCGGGGAACAGGACAGTGCGCTCCTCACATCATGACCAGTTTCACAGGATCCTTCTCGACGGCAAGGCTGCATGTTAACAAACAGAGGATTGGGATTGGGATGAGGACAGACTTCGGCTGAGACACGGGCTGAACGCGAGACGCGGGAAGACGAAGACCACGCCGTATCAGATCCATTCATCGGCTCACTCAAAATGAAGAAAATAAACAAAGGCATAAAAATATCTCGATACAAAAGTAAACTATTCTGCTCTCCATGGAAAGAAAAGATTTACGAGACGCAACTGAATATAAAAAGAAAGAGGAAGAAGAGTTGATGTATTAAAATGAAGGAATCACTAAAGAGCATGAGTGTTGTGAGAGAGGAGACGACCAGCCCTCCGTTCCCTCTCTCTGTCCATCAGCTGTCCTCCAGGATCAGGAGCTGCTCCAGACAGATGTCCGTCTCCGTCTCCAGGTCCGGCTTCGTCTGATCCTGTCAGTCTGATTCAGCCCAGGTCTCCGATGTCGTTGTCTACGGGCGGTGGGACGCTGGGGATGACCGGAGAGCCGGTGCCTGCTGTCAGATAGCCTGCCACTCCAGGACCTGAACATCAACACAGTCATTATCAACACCGTCGTCAACAACCAACACCGTCGTCAACAACCAACACCGTCGTCATCAACCAACACCGTCGTCATCAACACCGTCGTCATCAACACCGTCGTCATCAACCAACACCGTCGTCATCGTCAACATCGTCAGTCACAGTCACAGTCAACACCGTCGTCATCAACACCGTCGTCATCAACACCGTCATCATCAACACCGTCGTCATCGTCAACATCGTCAGTCACACAGTCACAGTCAACACCGTCGTCATCAACTCCGTCATCAACAACCAACACTGTCGTCATCGTCAACATCATCAACACCGTCATCGTCAACACAGTCAGTCAACACCATCATCATCATCATCATCAACACCGTCGTCAACATGGTCAGTCAACATCGTCAAAATCGTCAGTCACAGTCACAGCCAACACCGTCGTCATCAACACCGTCGTCAACAACCAACACCATCGTCATCGTCAACATCATCAGTCAACACCGTCATCATTGTCAACAGTCATCATCACTGTCTTCATCATCATCATCATCACCACCGTCAACTGTTACTCATAATTTGTATTCTGAATACGTAACACCAGTACATGTATTCCGTTACTCCCCAACACTGATATTAGTATAACCTTATCTGCAAGATATTTTAATAACACGGTTTTGGTGGTTATAGAGTCCTAATGACAGTGTTCAACTATAACCGTCGGTTTCACGGTTATATAATAACAGTCACACCACTATGTCAGTCAAAAAGTTGTCATCGTCAACACCATCATCAACATCGCTGTCATCGTCAATAGTCAGTCACACCATTGCCATCATCAATACCATCATCAACTCTGACGTCAACACTGCCGT
The DNA here is from genome assembly GCF_016745375.1 of Pimephales promelas. The sequence continues at coordinate 2,022,730 of NW_024121133.1, forward strand.
CAACAGTCATCGTCGTCAATGCCGTCTGTCATCGTCAACACCGCCATAAACCCCGTCAACTTTATTTACACCGTCGTCAACACCGCCATCAACACAGCCATCGACACCGTCGTCGTTGTCAACACCATTTGTCACCGTCATCACTGCCATCAACACCGTCATTAACATCGCCATCGTCAACACCGTCGCTTGAACGAAACGCTCTGAAAACGCTGCGGAGCTGCTTGCGGAAATGAACACAGCCGTCATCGTCAACAGCGATTACGGTGAGCTTCACTCTGAAACACGCAGCACTTATAATAATCACAGCCATTGAGATTTAAAACATCACGTTAAGCCATATCCAGACTTCGGTTTCATTCAAATTATTTTTTGGAACATAACAGACATGGATGAAATGTTTTGTACTGATCACTCGCTTGAATGGAAGAAAAACACCATCAGTGCTGCATGTGAAGATGGAGATGCAGATGGAAACACAGATGAAGCCATCAGAAAGAGAGTGTACCTGCTTTAAAGTGAAAGAGAAGGAGGGTGGGAGACTAAAGGCCAGTGCGCAGGGGACTACTGGCGGCCAGGAGAGAAGGAGTAGACACACCTGAAGAGTCCCAGAGATAATACAGCAGAGAGGGAGAGAGAGAGAGAGAGAGAGAGAGAGAAAGAGGGGAGGGAGGGAGAGAGAGAGAGAGGGGGGGGGAGAGGGAGAGAGAGAGAGAGGTATAGGGGGGGGGGTAGAGGGGAAGCAAGCAGATGTTAGAACCAGCAGGTGCAGAGGAACGAAAGAGCAGTTCAGATCAGTACTGATACAAATGGCTCGTTTCCACTGAGTGGTACGGTACGGTACAGTTCGGTTCGGTACGCAATTATTTGCGTTTCCACTGTCAAAAGTTGTAAATAGTACCAAAAAGCCGAACCGTACCGTACCACTTTTTGGGTACCCTTTCGTTAGGGTACCTAGCACAGTGAAAGGGTACTAAAAGGTGGAGCTAGACTCACTGCAGAACGCTGATTGGTGGACGGAGTATCGTCACTCGCGCGTGCTACAAGGGCATTAGAAGCATATACAGTTGAAATATAATTCTACTGTTATTGTGTCACAAAATGTAGTTTTAAGAGTTTTTCAGGCGAGAAAGTAGTTTTTTAAAGATCAAATCTGTGGTTTATTTATAGATTTATGATAATTTGACTGAGATCCATTCCAAGCGATCAGCGGACGCTCGCGCTCGTGTCCCCCGCCGGGAACAGCCTTTCCTCGGCTAGTCATCCTGATGTTTGCCGCTGACTCGGACGTCTCTGTAGTGGTTAAACATGAGATATAGTTCGTCTTGTATAAACCTAACAGGTGATCTTTGGTCTCGTGAATCTATAATTCGTTTCCTGGCCAATAGTTTTGGCAGAATTCAGGCTACGTGAAGTTTCATATCTTTGAGCGCTGAATTTGTATATTTGACTGACTGAATTGTTTCTTGATATTATTTAAGCTTTACTGTATTTTGTACCTTTTACGTATATTTTTATAATGGCTATTATTGATAAAACTGAAATTCAACAAAAAGAGACAGTTGTCATTTTTTTTTATTCTATTACAAGATCATCTGTAATGTTGTTATTACAGCATTTGTACCAATGCGATATGCAATACATTACGTTACATATTGCCTGGAATGTTTAATATTTTTAAATTTAAACGAAAAGAGGCCGGGTTGTTTTATATTTAGTTTAGTCATAAATATAAGGTTAACTTACATGCATGCAGTGATAATCAATAGGCTATGCGTTGCCTGAACCACATTTATGTGCTTTAGAATGTTTAAAATGTATTGAAATGGAATCGAAAAGAAGCAGAGTGGTGTTTTATAATATTTCGTTGTATTGTTGCCTAAAATGAACATACAGAGATAACCGGAGTCGCAGAGCCCGAGCGAGCAGAGTGCCGCGTTCAAGAACGCGCTGTTCCATAACAGCATTACTGGACTCGCGTCCTCGGGATCATTCTCCTGAGTTGGACTTTGCGTTGGCTTCTTGGAAACGCCTAATGCGAGCGCTTGTTTCTAGTGACAAGATCTGCTGTCTGCCATCCATTGTTGTTGTTTACTATGTTGCTTTCTTCGCGCGAAAATGACGTTGATCGCTTCTTTCCAGCATACCACGCCTTTCAAGTAAGGGTACTGTTGGCGGTGGAAACGCAAGCCTGATAATGGTGTACCCGACCCGACCCGTACTGTACTGTATCGTACCCCTCAGTGGAAACGAGCCAAAAGAGACAGTCTACAATCTACACTCGTTACATGTCAAAATGAGAAAATACCACTCAAAAACAAGCACAGAAACAGTGTGCAGTAATGCAATGAAGACAACTGAAGAGATTATCCTTCCGACACATTTTTAACCATAAGCATAGACATTACACGTTAACACGGGACAGAAGCTTGTTCACGTCTACATGTCTCGCCCACACACTTCCATTGTAAGTGCATTACTGTAAACACAGGCTACTCAGAGACAACTCACCCGTCAGATAACCTGCAGTCTGGGACTCGGAGATGAAGAGGTCGTGTTTCTGGTCTTTGAAGGCACTCCACACAGTGGAACGAGACAGGATTTCATTGACCTGTAGCAGAAGCACAGCATGAGTTGTGTTCTGACAGTGGGGCTCAGTGTAAAGACCTGCTGAAGGAGGATGATGACGATTATACCTGCTCTCCGAACTGCAGGCTGCGGGTCATGGACTTCAGCGCTTTGACGATCTGAGCTTTGGTTGCAGAAGGGTTTTCAAGAGTCTCCAACCCGATGCCCTCCAACAGCTTGAGAAGATACGGCACCAGGTCCACTCTAAGAGCCTGAACACACACGCACATTAATAACTCTAAATATGCGCTGTACTGTTAAATGAAAGATAACATATGAGAGAGCAATAGAATGAATAGGGTTGGGAATCGAAAATAGTTTGCAATTCTGGAATCGAATACTTCAGGTCAGGAATTGGTTACTTGTTATAAAAATTCAATTTCAATTCCTCCTATCGATTACTTTGTTGGCATTTCAATACGACTAAACCATTCAAGCGAGAGACGACTCTGTTTTCTGTGCAACAAGGCGTCTATAACAGTATATTGGATCCGTGCAGCTCTTAAAGTGACAGCAGGCTAATATTCCTGCTGCCGTCTCTATAACACTAATCAAACAAAAAGGCTCATTTCTACTCGAATAACTTTTGCAACTATATTTGTAATGAATATTTTATTTATAAAGAAGTGTTATTTTAAGTTCGCTATGGAGGCGGCAGAATGGGCCTCCAGATGGCTGTGGCTCAGGGTTAGGGTCGATCTGTGGGCCAGTGCTGCTGACCAACCCTGGCTGGGTCACCTGGGGGAGGGTACTTGCACAACATCCTGAGTGACCCTGACAGGGAGCAAGAACTAGGGCTCCTCTGAGCCCTGTTGGAGGTACTATCTCCCATGGTGGACTTCAACATCAGAGAGCCCACAGTGAGGAGAGTACGGCACGTTTGAGCAGCCAGAGGCTTATACACCTCCTACAAGGTGTATAAGCGTTGCCTGAGCTCCTCAAGATCCTATGGAAGATCTTGGGAGTAGTGTGGCGTAGGGGCACAGTAGCAGATGAGTGGAGGCACACATCTGGATCCCGAAGGAGGAAGACTCAACCAAACTGGAGCAGTTCAGATCCATCTCGCTTCTCAGCTTGGAGGGGAATATCTTCTTCAGTGTTCTAGCCCGACGGATGACAGACTGACGTCCTCAAGAATGGTCACATTATCGACACCTCTGTGCAACAACGTTCTCCTTAAAACACACTTGGGTTGTCACGCAGCTGATCAGAGAAGCTCGCAAAGGAAAGGGAGAAATAGTAGTGGTTTGGCTTTGACCTTGCCAACACATATGGCTCCATTCCCCACAAGCTTGTTGAGACAACCCTGGATCGCCACCACGCACCTAGTAAGGTAAAGGACCTCATCCTGAACTACTACAGGAACTTCAGGCTTAGAATCACTTCGGAGAACTTAAAGGGCACCTATTATGCCCCTTTTTACAAGATGTAATATTGGTCTCTGGTGTCCCTAGAATGTATTTGTGAAGTTTCAGCTCAAAATACCCCACAGTTAATTTATTATAACCATTTGAAAATGTCATTTTGGGGCCTGCTTAAAAATGAGCTGTTTCTGGGGTATACGACCTTAAATGCAAATGAGCTGCATATCCCCGCCCTGCCTTTGGATGAGGGCATAACTTGATACCTATGGCAGTCGGTACTGAGAGAGTGAGAGACGCGCTGTTTTGAATGTCATTCAGCCGTACGTTTGAATCGGAATATATAAATAGTACGAAGAGACTCCGGCAGAATAAACATAAATGAGAATGGACCAGTACGTCTCGGTATGGATATTTGATACATTTATGTACTTATAGCGTTGTAATCGCGTCCCCTTTGAAATGATGGGCATGTGCAACACACACACAGATACACACAAACACTAATGCTGGCGCAATTTTTTTTTAAATTACATACACATACTGTGAAGTTTGCTACTACAAGCGAAATTACATTTATGCAAGGGACCTGTGGCGTCATGTTTACTTGTCATACGGGTGCTTCTGTGGCAAATGTGAGGAGATGGCTAACTTACAGAACAACAACATATATGCAGTTTTTAATATAATATCTTTAAATATATATAAACTTGTGGTTACACACTATACAAACAAGGTTTAAATTATATAGCCTACACAGACATCCTACGACGACAACAACTTTAGACGCATTTGTTGTTGAATTGGCTGACATTGACTGAAAAGACTATTTGCTCAAAAATCATAAAATACACTTATTGTTACTAGAGGTGACGGTGGATCGCAAACAGTAGACGACGATCCACAGTTGAGGATTAACTTTTAAGCCACAACAACAGGATTAACCCACGACAGAACATTTATGTTTCCAAGAGACATTACCGGCTGTCGTTGAAACAATGGAGGATGTGTGTACAGATCACAGAGGGCGGGGTCTAGGCCACAACCACACTGTCAATCAAACCCCTTTCTCACTTTCTACGTCACAAAGAGCTGAATCTTAGAACAGCTCGTTCTGAGACAGTGCACATGATTTATTGAGATTGTAAAAAAAAAACACTGGGTGGATTTTTATCATTCTAGGGTGGTTTTGCTCACACACTGCCGACACACATTTATGTTCAAACACCATGTAAAAGTGAATTTTCCATAATAGGTGCCCTTTAACATCAGAATGGCACCTGCTTGAAAAGGGGATTATAACTGGGTGCACAATCTCAGTTATTCTCTTTGCCCTTGCCATGAATTTTTGTAGTGTCTGACTGTAGCACCAGGGAGTTCCAGTTTAACAGCCTCAATGAGGAGTTTAAGGTCTCTCGCATCAGAGAGGCACTACTCTATCGAGACTCTAAGGCCTGAGGGAAGCATCAGCAGGCATCACGGTGCGGACAGGTAGGAGGAAGCGGAGAGCACAGGAAGGCCTAGAGATACTAGAGTCCCGGCCGAGACACAGGCTTTGTTTGGCAGCAGGGAGCATGGATGTGGTGGGAGGGTACGTCTCTTGGACCAAGATCTGGGAGGCAGATCCACAGCAGATCAAGTTCTTGGTCCGAGCAGTCTATGATGTCAATCCTAGCCCAGCAAATCTCCACATCTGCGGTAGGAATGAGTCACCAGCATGTCCTCTGTGCCGTGGGAGCGGTTCCCTAGAGCACATCTTAAGTAGCTGCCCAGCAGCCGAGGAATCGATAGGAGGAATCGATAAGCAGAATCGAAATTGGAATTGTTAAATTTCAAACGATACCAAACCCTTAAAATGAACAGATAAAGCAACAGAAACTTGTTCAATACATTTCAACAACAGGGTAAATTAAGCATGAAAATAACTTGCTAAACAAATCAACAAATATGATTCTTATTCTTTTGGTTTCTCTACCTAATATATTTTTAAAAAATTACAAATGCAGTAAAAATACAGATATCGTATCGGCCTCGATCTGGAAAAAGTGGTATCTGTGCCTCCCTAATTATTATTACTATTAATATTATATATGCATAGATATAGTAGTGTGTTTTCAGATGCTGAGCCGTCCTGTAGCTGTGATGAAGAGTGTGAGACTGTTCTCGTCACCTGTGTGTGTGTGTGTGTGTGTGAGAGTCACCTGAGACACAAGCTCGTTCTGTTCTCGCTGGAACATGCGGTTCAGAGCCTCACAGGCCAGTCCTGCCATATCAGCCCTGAGCTTCATCCCCGTCATCAGCGGCCCGATGGCCTCCAGAGCCGCCATGGAGCGCACACACAACTGCAGCAACACACACTTATTATACACACACACAACTGCAGCAACACACACACACGTATTATACACACACACACACACAGCTGTAGCAACACACACATCACTTATTATACACACACAACTGCAGCAACACACACTTATTATACACACACACACAACTGCAGCAACACACACACACTTATTATACACACACACACAACTGCAGCAACACACACACACTTATTATACACACACACACACAGCTGTAGCAACACACACATCACTTATTATACACACACACACACAGCTGTAGCAACACACACTTATTATACACACACACAACTGCAGCAACACACACACACTTATTATACACACACACACACACACAACTGCAGCAACACACACACACGTATTATACACACACACACACACAGCTGTAGCAACACACACACACCTATTATACACACACACACACAGCTGTAGCAACACACACATCACTTATTATACACACACAACTGCAGCAACACACACTTATTATACACACACACAACTGCAGCAACACACACACACTTATTATACACACACACACACAACTGCAGCAACACACACTTATTATACACACACACAACTGCAGCAACACACACACACTTATTATACACACACACACACAACTGCAGCAACACACACACACGTATTATACACACACACACACAGCTGTAGCAACACACACACACACGTATTATACACACACACACACAGCTGTAGCAACACACACATCACTTATTATACACACACAACTGCAGCAACACACACTTATTATACACACACACAACTGCAGCAACACACACACACTTATTATACACACACACACACACAGCTGTAGCAACACACACATCACTTATTATACACACACAACTGCAGCAACACACACTTATTATACACACACACAACTGCAGCAACACACACACACTTATTATACACACACACACACACAGCTGTAGCAACACACACATCACTTATTATACACACACACACACAGCTGTAGCAACACACACTTATTATACACACACACAACTGCAGCAACACACACACACTTATTATACACACACACACACACACACACACAACTGCAGCAACACACACACACGTATTATACACACACACACACACAGCTGTAGCAACACACACACACCTATTATACACACACACACACAGCTGTAGCAACACACACATCACTTATTATACACACACAACTGCAGCAACACACACTTATTATACACACACACAACTGCAGCAACACACACACACTTATTATACACACACACACACAACTGCAGCAACACACACACACGTATTATACACACACACACACACAGCTGTAGCAACACACACATCACTTATTATACACACACACAGACACAGCTGTAGCAACACACACACACGTATTATACACACACACACACAGCTGTAGCAACACACACATCACTTATTATACACACACAACTGCAGCAACACACACTTATTATACACACACACAACTGCAGCAACACACACACACGTATTATACACACACACAGACACAGCTGTAGCAACACACACACACGTATTATACACACACACACACAGCTGTAGCAACACACACATCACTTATTATACACACACAACTGCAGCAACACACACTTATTATACACACACACAACTGCAGCAACACACACACACTTATTATACACACACACACACACACAACTGCAGCAACACACACACACGTATTATACACACACACACACAGCTGTAGCAACACACACATCACTTATTATACACACACACACACACAGCTGTAGCAACACACACACACACGTATTATACACACACACACAGCTGTAGCAACACACACACACTTATTATACACACACACACACAACTGCAGCAACACACACTTATTATACACACACACAACTGCAGCAACACACACACACTTATTATACACACACATACACACAGCTGTAGCAACACACACACACGTATTATACACACACACACACACACAACTGCAGCAACACACACTTATTATACACACACACACAACTGCAGCAACACACACACACTTATTATACACACACACACACAGCTGTAGCAACACACACACACTTATTATACACACACACACACAACTGCAGCAACACACACACACTTATTATACACACACACACACAGCTGTAGCAACACACACACACTTATTATACACACACACACACAACTGCAGCAACACACACACACTTATTATACACACACACACACAACTGCAGCAACACACACACACTTATTATACACACACACACACAGCTGCAGCAACACACACACACTTATTATACACACACACACACAGCTGTAGCAACACACACACACTTATTATACACACACACACACAACTGCAGCAACACACACACACTTATTATACACACACACACACAACTGCAGCAACACACACACACTTATTATACACACACACACACAGCTGCAGCAACACACACACACTTATTATACACACACACACACAGCTGTAGCAACACACACATCACTTACTCAGTAGGCTTGCCGCGATAGACGGTGTTGACGGTGTTACCGGTTTTAAGCCCCATCACCGGTGACATCACTTTCCCACCGTGACACCGCGATGTCTTGACTTTTTTTTTTTAAAGTATTCGTTTTTGCTAAAATATTTATTTGAATTAATTAAAAATAATAATTTTCAATTATTTAGTTCTGAAGAGAGCATTATAATTAGAAAAATGAACTGCGCAACGCGTGCCGTCACGTCACAGATCAGCAAGCATCAGGATTCCATTTAGCACGTGTGGAGACGAGAACGAGTCAAATTACAGAAAAGCAAGATAATGGAGGAAGATTTGGTGTCAAAACGCAATGCAAAAGTGCCTGTTTGGCAATATTTTGGCCAATATATATTAATGTTAATAAATGCCAATTTATAGTGTTTTACTTTTTTTTAGAGTGCTGTCATTTATGTAGGCTAAGGTCCTTTTTAAAGTTTTTATTTTATATTCGTCTCTTTTTATTTGGTTTTATCTTATTTAAACTTTGTTTAATTTATTTAGGCCTATTTTGTTTTCTTATTCGTTAATAAACGTTTTATTTTTTTTTTTGGGCCCACAGTTTGCCGATTTTCACCTTTTTCAGCCTATGCATGGGGTTATTTTTATTCGTTCGTTATGCTAATAAAAGTCTATAAATAAAAGTTTTATTATCAGCGAGTTGTTTTTTTTTTTGTCCATTCAAGCAATTGACGCTTATTTCGAAAGTGAAAGTATAACGCGCACGCATTTAAAAGCTATTTAACCCCCCCGCCCTGCCCCCCACGGTGACACCGGGATTACCGGTGTTGTCACACGTCGATTAACCGGTGGGAAATTTTCCTCACCGCGGCAACCCTATTACTCAGCACTTAGTACTTATTTAAAATTACTTGATATAGAAATAGTACATTAGTATACTATGTAGTATATTATTAGAACTATTTATAATATACTTGTTTCCGACTTATTTCCGTCATAGAATAAGAAAAATTCCCTGTCATAAACTTGCAATTGCAAGAATTTAGAATTGTCATATAAAAAGTCTCAATAACCTTTATTTATGTATTGCGTGGCAGAAACAAGCTTCCGTTTCTGACAATAACAGTAAGTGTGTGTGTGTGTGTGTAAGAGAGAGATACTGTGAGCGTGTGTATGAGAGTGTGAGCATGTGTGTGTGTGAGCTTGTGTGCATGTGAGAGAGTGTGTGTGTGTGTGTGTGCAGCACCTCATTGTCTGATAGCACGTGTATGAGTCTGATGGCACTCTTGGGCACAGCGTTGTTCTTGTGGGCGAGCGCCGTCAGCACCCGCGGGAGATGCCCGAGAGGAGGCACCTGATCCGCTAACTGAGTGTGTGTGCTGAAGAGACACACTGCTGCGGTGGTGACCGTCTCCAGTGCCTCGCCCTGAGGAGAACACACACCCGTCATGAGAACATACCCATACACACACCGTCAGGGGGACAAACCCGTCAAGACAACACACCCATGCACACACCCGTCAGAAGAACACACCCATACACACACCCATCTCTGTAGTCACACTCACACTGGGGTTGTTCTTCTCCAGCAGGGCCGTCAGAGTGTCCATCAACGACACCAGGAACTCTCTGGGCTTCCGCAGAACCCATCCAGGCTGAGCAATGAAGATGCGCAGAAACACTCCTCCGACCTCCAGCTCTCCCTGTCCCGCTCCGTACGCCACAGAGAACTCCTCCGGCAGCTGAGACGCACACAAAATAAATTATCAGAAAAAATGATAATCCAAGACTGTAAGACTAAATTCTGACACCAAAAAACTCCTCACCTTCCAGTTGACATCAGGATTGTCTTTCTGCTGCTTAAAATGCCTGAGAAAAGGAGGAAGAGTAAATGAGCAGGAGTGATCAGGGAATGAGGATAGTGTGATGTAGGATAACTCACTCCAGCATCATCTCTCGGACGGTGGTGGAGACAGTCTCTCTCGAGCTGTCGTTCCAGATGAGCTCCGGGTTCTCGTGCGTTCCCTCGAATATGTGCACAGCCGCCTCGGGATTGTCCCGCATGGCGTCCATGAACACGGCCGGCAAGAAGCGCACCAGGGTCAGACGCACCTGTGGGAAACCCTCGACACTCAGTGCAGGCAGGGAGTTATGGGTAATAAACACATCTATGATCAGGAACACAGGAGAAGGAAGCAGTGCAGATCCTACACTAAACTTTCCACACACACACACACACACACACACACACAGTCTCACCTTGGGTCCCACCAGCTTGTCTGAGGTCATTTTGGAGAAGAGCTCTGCAGTCTGTGTGCGTACCTGAGGGTGGGTGGAGTTACAGAACAGATCTAACAGGTAGATCAGCGCACCTGAGGGGAGAGAGGTCAGAGGTCACACACAGCTGCAGTGACTAAACCATCTAAGGGATTCACAGAGGAAATCTGCTATTGGGGTCTTACTACAGGAAATAATGTGACACGCTGACCTTTGTTCATGGCCTCTGTGATGATCTTAGTGTTGGAGGTCAGAGCGTAGAGCGTCTCCAGGACCAGCTGTCGGCCTGAAGAGAGAAGAAACATCAGTCACTCGGACAGGAGCACAGTCATGGCTTTCAGGAATAAATACATTTTAATATTTCATATTTGAAATACAATTGAAATACACAAAATATTTACCATAGTTATAGAGATATATTTTATTAAAAAATATTCCTTCATATTTTTCTCTGTTTTCTATGTCAAATCTATGTCGAGTCTGTCAGGTTTATGTCGAGACGGTCAAGTCTATGTCGTGTCTATGTCATCTCTGTCAAGTGTATGTTGAGTGTATGACGAGTCTGCGCATTTGTCTATGTCAAGACTGTCGAGTCTATGTTGAGTATATGATCTATGCCGAGTCTATGACGAACTGTCGAGTCCATGTTGAGTCGTCTATGTCGAGACTATGTCGAGTATATCTTGAGTATATAATCTATGTCGAGTCATCTATGTTGAGTCTAAGTCGAGTATATGATCTATGACGAGTCTATGACAAAACTGTCCAGTCTATGCCGAGTCGTCTGTTAAGTCTATGTTGAGTATATGTTGAGTATATAATCTATGTCGAGTCATCTATGTCGAGTCGTCCATGTCGAGTCGTCTATGTCGAGACTATGTCGAGTATATGTTGAGTATATAATCTATGTCGAGTCATCTATGTCGAGTCGTCTATGTCGAGTCTATGTCGAGTATACGTTGAGTATATAATCTATGTCGATTCGTCCATGTTGAGTCTATGTCGAGTATATGTCGAGTATATGATCTATGACGAGTCTATGACAAGACTGTCCAGTCTAAGCCGAGTCGTCTATGTCGATGTGGAGTCTTTGAATGTTTCAGAAGTCTTACTGGAGGGTAAGGAGTGCAGCAGCACCAGCAGATTGGGAAGAACCAGTGATTCTGCGATGTTGATGACACAGTCCTGGTTTGACGTGACAGTGTTCACCACCTACAGTTAAAGCACACGCAGATGAGAACAGAGACGGGCTAATCCCAGCGGTGTGAGACGTGTGTGTTGCAGGACATACACACCTCCAGAGCGAGCTGTTGGACCTTCCCGGCGCCGTGAACCCTCAGCAGAGAGAAGAGCAGCTTGAAGTGTCCGATGCACTCGGTCTCAGAGCCTGCAGAGCCACACACACACACACACACACACACAGGTTAAACACACTGATCCGACAGGAACCGTCACAGAGATCCTCCTCGCTCGAGCACCTGTGTTGTTCCTGATGACGTTACGGAGCGCTTCGAGAGCCATCTCGGCCCAGCGCAGTCTCTGAGCGTGATGCTGCGACTCCACTTTACTGGCCTGGGTCATGGCCAGGAGTGTGTGCAGGTACTGCGCCTGAGAGCCCACGTAATCCAGCAGACTCGACGCCAGCGCCTTTGGATACTGACGAGAGAGAGAACAGCGCTCAACACAGATGTTTGGAAATTAATTCTGCCACTCATCAAGGACTCATTAAATTGATCAGAAGTGAACATTTATAAAGTTACAAAAGACTGTGTGTAAAATAAATGCTGTTTGTGAGCAGAGAGACTCAGGAGCAGTAACGCTCTCTCACCTCCAGGGGAAACGTAGGCTGCTCGTTATAGACCCGGATGAAGATCTCTCCCACGATCAGCTCCTTCCCGTGTTCAGTGAACAAGAACTCTGATCCGAAGTTCTTATCACACTCGCCCTACACACACACACACACACACACACAGAGGATGAACTGCGCTGAAGCAGCAGGGGAATGTGAGGAGTGTGTGTGTGTGTGTGTGTCTCACTCTCTTGATGTTGCTCTCCTGCTGCTCCTCCAGGAACTCCATCAGCTCGGCTCGCGTCCCGTTGTTCCAGATCAGATACGGGTTCTCCGAGTTGCTATTCAACAACTTCAGAACCTGATTGTGAGAAAACACACGAACCGCAAATGAACAAACAGGCGCATAAGAATGTTGATCTTATAAAACTCCAACCCTAAAGTGTGATGAGCCGTTTTCGAAGCCCTTCAGTTGTACAGGACTGTGTGTTTGGTTTCGGTGTAAATTTCATTAACACATTAAGAGACGATAACTTTATTAAAAACAGATTTAGTCAAACTTAATGTATTTCGTCGACTAAAACAATACAGATGTCTAAAATATGACTAAAATTAAACCACAATGTGCCATGAAAATGACCTGCTTGTCTAGAGTTGCTCACCTCGGCCGGGGAGTTGCCGCCCAGTTTGCGAGAGATGTACGGCGTGAGCATGGCGGCCAGGCTCTTGCGGATGGCAGGGTTCTCCGGCGGGTGGGCGGCTCCGTTGGGTTCTCCGACAGGCCCGTCCTCTGGTTCCCGGGCAGAGCTGTACCCCGCCAGACGGCCCAGGGCCAGCAGGCTCAGCTTGGCCAGTTGGTTGGCCACCTCCTGCTGGTTGCTCTCCTGGCTGGCCTGGACGCCGCTCTCCTCCAGCGTGAAGTCGTAGCAGAACAGGTTCGCTAGCAGGTGCCAGAGGACGCCGGCCTGGTACAGGTGCGTCTGCAGGAAGAAGTCCACGGCGAACGAGCTCACACACTGAACCGCCACCGACGCCAGACGGGGAAGACCCTGAGACGGAGAGAGCAGACACCTTTATTATATATTATATTATTATTATAGAGCCATTACAAGAAGGCATTAGAACCAGTGCTGCTGTCGACACTAAACTGATTCCTGTATTTCTGACGTTCCTCAAGCGCTCCTTCTACTTCTGACACGGACAGCAAATCGGTTTGCAACGTTCACATTGCCGCATTCGGTATAGACACGGTATAAGACTTTCATAAGGGAACACGTCAACTTCTTACTTAAATTTCTCAGAAAGAGGGTCTAAAAGGCCCTGTTATTTTACAGTGTTCTTGTTACATACGTTTCATGTACCTACCAGAGTAATAACAGGAAATTATGCATAATTACATGCAACTAACCCTCAACCAAACCCTAACATTATAGTAAGTACATGCAGTTACTTAGTTAATTACTCAGTACTACTTAACTGTCACCGTCCCACAGGTGGGACGTTTGCCACTATATTTTTAAAACAATAATATCTTAGTAAATACCTTAAATAATATTGACAAACTATATATCATTTGAAAGCTTACAATCTCTAGTTTCCATATTTGGTGACTGATTTTCAAAATATATTACAGAGGAGCCATAATTTATCAATATGCAACAAGAATATTTTCATACTCATAAGGCGTGTTCAGACCTTTGTTTTAAAATAGCAGTAAACATGAAAAATCATGAAAAAAATGGTAGATACCTCAGTTTGTTTTCATGCCAAAAGTTCAAAAGATAGAATCCATTCAATTATTTTGGAAAAAAAAGGTCTGAAAAGTTTGAAATATCAAGAAAAAAATAATAAATTCACCATTTGTGACGTGTCAGCTAGCTATGACTTACATGCGTGTTCTTTGTATGTGTTTCTTAGAGGTTCAATTCATATCAAAATCTGCCAAACTTCCCATGCTACTTCTGAATAGGATCTCTACTTCAGAAATTGTATGAAAATTGTGAAAATAATGGTTCATATCACTCAAAACACGAATGGAAATGCAGGCGCCCTTATATGGGCAGTAATGGAGTCTGATTGTGCCCTAGTGAAAAAGTTTGGTACTGCACTCAAACAAAATCTTACTGAAAGCTCATTTTTTGAGATATCAACCTAAAATTTGAAACACAACTTGTTCAGATTTTTGGCTTTGATTTTTCTGCCATTTTAGAGTAGCCCAGGTTTTGAAAATATATATTTTATGTAAAATATGAATAATTAATATTTTTACATTGTACATTTCCATAAACTCAAACTTCAATAACTTTTTTTCTGTTTCACTTTCTTAATTTATTTCACTTCTACAAAAATCTGCCAAATGTCTTCTTTAAAACAAGACCGATCATATGTCTATATTCCAAAGCATTCTTGAATTACAACCATTTAAGTTCGAAATGTGCATTTTCATGTCTATTCAAAAAAGGGGGGGGTGACAGTTAACAGGTTAAACGTATAATTACACTAACAGTGACACCTTAAATAAAGTGTAACCCTTTATCTTAAGGTGTCCTTATTGCACTGTAATTACACAAATCTGAGTAATATTATGAACAGCATGTGCGTACTGTAGGGTTAGGGTTGGTTTAGTTGCTTGTAATTATGTAGAAGTTGCTTTTTTTTACTACAGTAGGTACATGTAACCAACTGTAATTTCGTTATATTAATAAAACAATTTATTTTGGAGCAAAAATCCAAACTAACATTTTAAGTGAAGTACCTATCTGTAATATATATTTTCGGAACTTAAACAATAAACCGTTATGAGTAGACTACAGCTCTTTTAATGTGTCCCTATTATGCTTATTACAAATATATGTTTTATGTAGTGTATAATAAAGCTGTCAGTGAATGTAAAAGCTCTGCAAGTATTAAAGTGTAGATAAAAGGAGTTTTTGTCTCCTAAACGAAAGAAGTGATTCTGAACTGAACCGAGTCATCAGTAATTCAGTCTCACTTCCTGCTGAACCTGAAGGTGTGTAACTCATTTACATAATGTCAGCCTGTGGTCTTGATTGGCTGAACAGCATCTCTTAGCCCCGCCCTCAAACACTGTAGTGTATCTGAGACTGGAAGAGTTCGGTTTGTGTTTTCTCATGTCGAGAAGACGCTGTTTTCTGCTGACAAAGCAAATCAACTTTGATGAGACTGATCTGGTAACACCCACCCCATTGTAACTGTTCGTATCTGACCAATCACAGCAGAGCAGCTCTCAGAGAGGCGGGGCTTAGAGAGACAATCTTCGAACGAACCGTTTCATGATTCTGAGAAATTAAGGGATGTTCACTGTTTATTATGAGAAAATTTAATTTTCTTTTGTTTTTACCTCAGATGCATGTAAACCTGTTGAAGGAAACTACAAAACAAATTAAAGAGCCTTTAAAATAGCATGATCGGGCACTTTAAGAGCTAGCATCTGTAAAGGTTTATACCTATTCCATAATTCTGTTTCCATATTCCTTTTCATGGTCTTTGAGACCATACATGATGTTTGTGCAATAAAGCCATGAGTTTTCTTACCTTGCTGTAATAGAGAATGTGACAGACATCTCTGATAATGTTGGGAAGCTCAACAATTTTCTCCCTGCACTCCTCGAACTGAGCAGCGACGCTATAGCACCGACAGACGTGCCCGCACACCTGAAACACACACACACACACACACACACTGTGAGCTCGCTCTTCATGTGCTCAGTGATAGTTGACTGTGGTTGTGGACGCACCTGTACTGCCATGTCCTCAGGTTTGCTGGAGGCCGTGAGCACAGCCACGCAGCGAGACAGAGCCTCCATCAGTATCTGCACACATACACAGCGTTAGCATCCAATCTCAGGCACAGGGCCGGTAACTGTGCTTCACTGCGCTTTAACTGTACAGCACTGCACTTTCCTGTGCAGCACTGCGCTTTAACTGTGCTTCACTGTGCTTTAACTGTACAGCACTGCGCTTTCCTGTGCAGCACTGCGCTTTAACTGTGCTTCAATGCGCTTTAACTGAGCTTCAGTGCGCTTTAACTGTGTCAGCGGGCTTTAACTGTGCTTCACTGCGCTTTAACTGAGCTTCACTGCACTTTACTGTGCTTTACTGCACTTTACTGTGCTTCACTGCGCTTTAACTGTGCTTCAATGCGCTTTAACTGAGCTTCAGTGCGCTTTAACTGTGTGTCAGCGGGCTTTAACTGTGCTTCACTGCGCTTTAACTGAGCTTCACTGCACTTTAACTGAGCTTCAGTGCACTTTACTGTGCTTCACTGCGCTTTAACTGTGCTTCACTGCGCTTTAACTGTGCTTCACTGCACTTTACTGTGCAGCACTGCGCTTTAACTGAGCTTCACTGCACTTTACTGTGCTTCACTGCGCTTTAACTGCGCTTTAAATGAGCTTCAGTGCGCTTTAACTGAGCTTCACTGTGCTTTAACTGAGCTTCACTGCGCTTTAACTGTGCAGCACTGCGCTTTAACTGTGTGTCAGCGGGCTTTAACTGTGCTTCACTGCGCTTTAACTGAGCTTCACTGCACTTTACTGTGCTTTACTGCGCTTTAACTGTGCTTCACTGCGCCGCTTTAACTGAGCTTCACTGCACTTTACTGTGCAGCACTGCACTTTAACTGCACTACGGCACGCTTAAACTGTGCTTCACTGCACTTTAACTGTGCTTTACTGCACTTTAACTGCACTTTAACTGCACTACGGCACACTTAAACTGTGCTTCACTGCACTTTAACTGTGCTTTACTGCACTTTAACTGCTCTCTCACCTCAATGCCATTCTCCCGCCGCAGCTCCTCGGCGTTGAGGGCTGAACAGTTCACCGTATGGAAGGCCAGTTCAGCGGCTGCCGGCAACAGCGGAGCGGTTTTGGAGAAGAGCTGCTCGTCACCCGTCTCCATGGTGATGGTCTTAATTAGCATGGGGTAGCCGGCATATTTATACGGCTCCAATTCTAAGAGGAGAGAGAGCTCAATCTAAATCACTCGTTTGTTGTGTGAATATCAGAAATCTGAACTAAAGATGTGATCAGATTTTTTTAAGGCCCCGATATACTTTAAGAGACATGGAAGAATTAACTGGTGTGACGTCACAAACTACCGGCTGATAAGCACTTCTGAGCTCCCATTGGTCCGTGTGGTGATGATGTAATAGGTGGGTTTAAAGGGATAGTTCAACCAAAAATCTGAAGAAGAAAATTCTGTCAGAAGGAAATGAATAGTTGAAATAAAGTCGTTATTTTTGTTGTTTTTTGTGCACAAAAACTGTTCTTGTCGTTTGATAAACTTAAGATTGAGCCACTGTAGTCACTTGGACTATTTTTACAAAGTCTTCAATGTCTTCATCTGAGTGATCCAGCACTCAGATTATCAAAAATATCTTAATTCGTGTTCTGAAGATGAACGAAGGTCTTACGGGGTTGGAACAACATGAGGGTGAGTAAATACTGACAGAATTTTTATTTTTGGGTGAACTAACCATTTTATTTGTTCAGTCGGTCGTAAGTAAAAACATGAACACACTGAGAGAAACTGAAGCTGAAAGAGACTCTGACACTGTTTTCATGTTTGATTCTGTAAAACTGCTGTTTTAAAGCATCTGTTGCATAAAGTGCTGTATAAATTACATTAAATCACATTAATAAAAGCTGTATAAATAAACATGACTTAAGATCTGAATCTCAGAGCTGATAAAAAATCCACATCTCAGTGATCTGATGCTTTCTGAACTACTGTTCTCTCAGTTTTATTGTGTTTGTTTAGTTATTGAGAGGAAAGTGCAGCACATATTGATCTGAACGCCGCTCTCAGCAGCATCGGGATGTTCGCTAATAGTTTATCACTGAAAGGGGTTTACCAAACTGATTTTTGAACAAAAGAATATAAGCAGAGTATCGTGTCTGTGAGCGTATCAGGGCCTTTAGCGTGGAGTTAGCGGTTCTGACCCTGTTTGTGTCTGTTGAACAGGATACTCTGGGCCTTCAGGATCAGGATGATGTTTTCTGGGTCGGGGCCGTCCACGATCCGGGCTGATTTACTGCACAAGAACTCGTAGGCTTTGTTCACCTTCTCAAACATGTCCTGAACACACACACACACACACACACACACACGTTGTACAGTGTGGTTATACTCTCACATGGTTCAGTGATAATCAGACTGAGTGATGAATGCTCACCCTGCCCTCGGGGTTCTTGTCTGGATGGTATTTTTGAGCCAATCTGAAGTAAGCTTTCCTTATTTTACTCTCGTCATGCCTTAGAAAAAAAGCACACAAACTCATATCAGATCACAAAGATTACAAACAAAAGCATCATTTACATAACAGTATCATATTTTATTGTAAATGATTTATGTGTGCACATCATCATAATTGTGTTAATAATGTTGAATGAGAATCAGTTCATCTTCAGCATCTCTTCTCTTCTCTGATGATGTGGGCGGGGCTATAACCTGTCACTCACATGAGGTCAGCCAATAGCAAACCACAACCAACCAATCAATTCCACACAATCAAGCCCCGCCCACATGTGTAATTGTTCCAGAAGCGTTTTACTCGATATACGACACAATAGAGGAGAGAAGACGAGCACAACTTCCTTTTCATTTACAGGTCAGAATGGGAAACGGACTGGTTTTGGTGGCAGAAATAATATAGTGGAAAGTAAAATAATAATGAAAGACTCGAGGCACTCACTGTCCCTGTCCGTTGGGGAGGTTGAGCACTTCGTAGGCGTCGTCCACAGACATGGAGGGAGGCTTCTTCTCCACCTCTCTCTTCCAGGCGTCCAGCGTGTCCTTCAGCAGCTTGACCTGCAGGGGGCGACATCACACACACACACACACTCATGAGACAGACACAACCACACACACACACTGCGTGACAGGGGCAGGGAAGTGGCGAGCGTACAGGGTCTCGGATGGGCCAGTTGGGGAAGCGTGTGGAGTCGCACAGGTGCCTCAGGTAGTAGATGCTGCAGAAGAGCTCGTAGTCCAGCTGGGGGAAGCTGACCACTGGGATCGGGCAGTACTGGTACAGCGCTCGCGTGTTGCTCTGCAGGCGAGGAGAGAAGTCTGCCAGGTGAGCCGCGATCTTCTCGATCATCAGACGCCTGCACACAGAGAGTCAGAGGATGATGGACCATTACCTGCTATGCACTCGCATCAAACAATCGACGTTGCAAATATTGTGTTATGCTGTCTTTAAAACTCTGGATACTGGGAAGGTTAGGACCGGTTTGGTGCATATGGGTTTAAGGGTGGTTTAAAATGTCAATTATAGAATTTATTTTTTAAACACAAGAACAAGTGCAAAATATGTATGCAATAAGTGCATTGTATCATGATTAATTAAAATGTTAGTACACAGCAGTTAAAGACACTGATCACAAAGTGTGACCAGTTTGTTAGGGGTGGGAATTTCTGGCACCTGACGATTCGATTCTTAAGGTCACGATTCGATTCTTAAGGTCACGATTCGATTCTTAAGGTCACGATTCGATTCTCAAGGCCACGAGTTGATTCTTAACTCTTTCCCCGCCAGCGTTTTAAAAAAAAGTTGCCAGCCACCGCCAGGGTTTTTGACGATTTTCGCTAAATTTGAATGCCCCGCTGAATATTTTCTTCCATGAATATATGAAGATGATATATATAAAAATAAAGATCTGAGCCTCTGCTTTTAGGCAAAAAAAACGTTTTTATTTTATCTTCATCTGTTCTTTTTTTATTGCCTTATTGAACAGAGGTAGGTTTTGTCAAAAACACAACATTTTGGACAAAAAACTGAGAAAAAGGTATTTTTATCAAACAAGTGCATTTAAAAGCAGAATACATTCAGATGTTGTTTCCTTCATATATAAAACTTTCCAAAATAAATTAAAAACATAAAATAAATGTAAAATATATCAAATTTCCCAGGATGTAAGGGAAATGTAACTTTTGCAATAAAACTTCTGCCTCTGCCTCTCTGTGTTCTACCTGTGAATAATGAATAATTGGAATTACAATAAACAGGCCTAGACACACACACACAGACACAGACACACACACACACACACACACACACACACACACAAATACATATTACAATGTGGTAAATGTGCCCAAAGAGAGAAATAATTTGACAATTACACCTTCATATTTAGACAGCCACACATAAATGCCTGCACACACACATACACTCACCGGCCACTTTATTAGGTACACCTGTCCAACTGCTCGTTAACACTTAATTTCTAAGCAGCCAATCACATGGCGGCAACTCAGTGCATTTAGGCATGTAGACATGGCCAAGACAATCTCCTGCAGTTCAAACCGAGCATCAGTATGGGGAAGAAAGGTGATTTGAGTGACTTTGAACGTGGCATGATTGTTGGTGCCAGAAGGGCTGGTCTGAGTATTTCAGAAACTGCTAATCTACTGGGATTTTCACGCACAACCATCTCTAGGGTTTACAGAGAATGGTCCGAAAAAGAAAAAACATCCAGTGAGCGGCAGTTCTGTGGGCGGAAATGCCTTGTTGATGCCAGAGGTCAGAGGAGAATGGCCAGACTGGTTCGAGCTGATAGAAGGGCAACAGTGACTCAAATAACCACCCGTTACAACCAAGGTGGGCAGAAGAGCATCTCTGAACGCACAGTACGTCGAACTTTGAGGCAGATGGGCTACAGCAGCAGAAGACCACACCGGGTGCCACTCCTTTCAGCTAAGAACAGGAAACTGAGGCTACAATTTGCACAAGCTCATCGAAATTGGACAATAGAAGATTGGAAAAACGTTGCCTGGTCTGATGAGTCTCGATTTCTGCTGCGACATTCGGATGGTAGGGTCAGAATTTGGCGTCTACAACATGAAAGCATGGATCCATCCTGCCTTGTATCAACGGTTCAGGCTGGTGGTGGTGGTGTCATGGTGTGGGGAATATTTTCTTGGCACTCTTTGGGCCCCTTGGTACCAATTGAGCATCGTTGCAACGCCACAGCCTACCTGAGTATTGTTGCTGACCATGTCCATCCCTTTATGACCACAATGTACCCAACTTCTGATGGCTACTTTCAGCAGGATAATGCGCCATGTCATAAAGCTGGAATCATCTCAGACTGGTTTCTTGAACATGACAATGAGTTTGCTGTACTCAAATGGCCTCCACAGTCACCAGATCTCAATCCAATAGAGCATCTTTGGGATGTGGTGGAACGGGAGATTCGCATCATGGATGTGCAGCCGACAAATCTGCGGCAACTGTGTGATGCCATCATGTCAATATGGACCAAACTCCCTGAGGAATGCTTCCAGCACCTTGTTGAATCTATGCCACGAAGAATTGAGGCAGTTCTGAAGGCAAAAGGGGGTCCAACCCGTTACTAGCATGGGGTACCTAATAAAGTGGCCGGTGAGTGTACATATTATAGTGTCATAATATTATACGATCTATCTGCGGCACGTCCATGGCTAGAACTTTCGGTGACAACATGTGCATCTCTCTCACTGACTACTTCGTCCCGATCAGATTCAGAATTATCAAATAAAGAGTGATCGGACTCCGAGTCCATTAACCTCCAGTACTTCAGCCATATACCTCTGCATTGTCTGTCTGATACATTCTCACTACTCCACTGTTTGAGACGATTGCAATCTGTTTCTCTGATCAAAGAGTTGCGCACTCATTCAGGACATGCGCGCGGGTCTTCCTTACCGTATACCACCTAAAACACGGATACCCGGAAAATTCCGTGTTTGGCGGGGAAAGAGTTAAGGTCACATTTCGATTCTTAAGGTCATGATTTGATTCTTAAGGTCACATTTCGATTCTTAAGGCCACGATTCAATTCTTAAGGTCACATTTCGATTCTTAAGGCCACGATTCAATTCTTAAGGTCACTATTCGATTCTTAAGGTCACGATTCAATTTAAAATTGATTCTCAATTTTGAATCAAATTTCGATTCGATATGTGCATTTTGATTGTAGTTTACCGTTTTGTGTTACTTTTCTTATTTCACTGCGATAGACAGTTTAATAGCAATAGCAATCTTCTCAATTAAATGTGAACTTTGAAATGTATTTAGACTTTCTCTCCATTTTAGTCAACCCAATATTATAAAACAAATGCCCTTTAAGATGACTGCAATCGTAACACACACAGTCTTCTGTATTAGAGCAGGGCAGGCAGTTTTATTTTATTTTTGATATAAAACAAAAACAAAGAAGTAAATTTCAAACAACAGGATAAATATAATAGAGAAACTAACTTTTTCAGGTTCAGTAGCATAGGTTTATTAAACATGTGGTTAAAAACTGTGTGTCCTTCATCTGTGTGTGTGACCTTGGTCACGGGCTCATTGTGAATAACCTCAGTAAGTGTGAGTATCTGTCAGTAGGACTGCGATGTTAAAGAAGTCTAACAGAAGAAAACAGTGAATCGATTTAAATCGGTGGAAGACAGAATCATAATTCATACGGAGTGTGTGTGAGTGTGTGTGAGTGTGTGTGTGACCTCATCTCGCTGCTCCAGATGGCCTCCGGCGTGTCGAACTCCCCCAGGAAGATCTCGGAGAAGCGCTCGGGCTCGTAGTTCTCCAGGTAACACACCATGGCCTCGGGCAGCATCGGGCCCAGCACACTCCTCTGCAGCAGCTCCATGCCCTTCGCCTGCACACACACACACACACACACACACACCATCAGCGCTGTCGGACGGTGTTTCTCAGGTTCGTGACTCTGTAATCCTGAACGCTGTGAGAGATTACCTCCTCTGATTTAAAGGCCTGCTTCAGGTGAGTGTACTTCAGGAACCTACAGAACACAAGCATGTCATTCATCATTCCTCATGTGTGTGTGTGTGTGTGTGTGTGTGTGTGTGTGTGTGTGTGTGTGTGTGTGTGTGTGTGTGTGTACCGGGCGACGGGCAGCACGTTGGAGCCGGTGTACATCATGATGAAGAAGAAGACCCCGGTGAGGTAGAGCCGCTGCAGGTTGGGGTTGTCCTGCATCACCATGTACAGCAGGTTGGCCACTTTCTCCACCAGGATGGGGTCAAAGGTCAAGAGCAGCTGCCAATGACAGGAGAGGAACGTTACAGTCGTCTGCACTTGAACTGGCACGTAAACATTTTGAATATTCGTCATTTAAAAAAAAGAAAAGAAATGCACATTCAATGGCCGGTGTACCTGGACAATGTGAGGAAGGCAGGTGTTGTCACTGATGAGTCTCTTCACCTTCGGTAAGGGCCGGATGATGGCATTATCCTGGTCTCTAACACACACACACACACACACATCACAGCAGCAGCTCGTATTATAGATCATAAAGCTGTCATTACAGTAGGCACAGCATGTTACAGTACACATGGTGATGAGCATGTTGAGTGTGTGTGTGTGTGTGTGTGTGTGTGTGCGCACCTGCTGGGGAAGTACGAGCACATGGTGATGAGCATGTTGAGTATGAGAGTGGCCAGGTCGCTCTCGTTCATCACGGGCGTCCCCGTGGCCATCAGGCTCCACTTCAGCTGCGGGACGGCCTGTAGGGGGCGCCACCCCTCCATGCCCTGCGCCCAGCAGCGGGTCTTCGCCGTCAGCTCGCCCGTGCGCCAGAACGCCTGCATCTGCGGGTCACAGGTCAGAGGTCAGGGGTCAGCAGGTGGTCACACACACTCTCCTGAGAGATACAGCACCTCCTCGTAGCTGAACGGGCCTCTCCTCTCCTTATCTGCGTTCCCGAAGTACCACTCCTTCTCACTCTCTCGCTTCATATCCGGAGAAGCCTCCAGCACGTTACTCTGGAACACAGAATACAGAAACACTGTGAAATATCATTATAACGTCAATCTGTTCTCTGGGTGAATATACACTCATTTATTCCTGTGATCAAAGCTGAATTTTCAGCTGATGCTCAGTGTGGAGAACAGTTGTGCTGCTGCATATTCCTGGAAACCATCATATATTTCATTTTTTGATAAAATTCTTTAAAAAATAAATGTTACTGCCTACTAGTGTATATTGAGCGTGTTATACACACACACACACACACACCTGCAGGGGTACGGTGGCTCTGTTGGTGTGGAGGTGAGCGAGCGTCAGCAGGTCCACTAATATACGAACTCCGTTCGAGTCCATGATATCCTTCACATTTTTCTGTCAGAACAGAAGCAGAGAAACTATATTTACAGATCATATCTCAGATCATATCTCAGATCATATCTCATATCATATCTCATATCATATCTCATATTCCCTCCAGCTCTCCGCTGACACACAACTACACCAGCTTATACATCACTCAAAAGTGGGCTCAAAAGTGCTTTGTTTTTGTTGGTGAAATGACTCCACAACTGTGAGACAGCTGTTTAATTTCAAAATTAATAAATAGAAACTGATTTTTTTTTAATAATCATTTCAATAATATATATATATATATACACACACAATATATATATTATGGGTATGTAATGTATGCATGTATAGCTTTGTGTTGATGTTGCTCACCTTGTTGAGAATGAGTTTGTTGAGGAACAGGATGAGTCTGTCTCTCTCCAGCTTGTCTGTACACTGGAGATTCACAGGAGAAGAGAGCACACACACACACACACACACACACACACACACACACACACACTGAATCAGGCGACGTTTGACTGACACAGTTCCCCATCGTTCACAGCAGAACATTACACACACTGACCCGGTCCAGCATGCCCACGATGTACTTGGTGTCTGTGAAGGGCCCGATCTCCTCGGAGCACTTGCTGTAGACGATGGCGAGCGCCTGCAGACACAGACACTTCATGCCCACTTTAGGGGTCAGCAGGAACCGGTGGTACAGCTCGTTGAAGAACTCATACCTGCACACACACATCAATATATCATATCGCACTACTTCATCTAAAGATTGCAAAAACAAACACACAACAAATACTCACATCCAAAATAAAAGTTTGTGTTTACATAATATGTATAGAATTATGTTGTATATATAAACACACACACATGCATGTATATACTGTCTATATGTATATATTTATCTATAATTCATATTTTTTCTTAAATATATGTGCATGTGTTGGATAAATTAGATTACATTAATTAGAAAATGAATATGAAAAATTTTAGATGTCAAAATAAAAGTCCTGCTTTCGACCCCTCGGCCGAACCGACCCACTCCAGGCCGAGGTGCCGCTCGACACCGGCGATATAACATGAGTGAGGAAGAGTTCAGACGCGTACGATCTCTTGATGGCGCCGGACTCGTCGCTCTCGTCCTCCTCCAGCAGCAGACGCAGGTAATAATCCCCGATCCGGATCTCGTCAGACAGGCACTCGTACTTCACCTGAACACAGACGCGCAGCGTTAGACACTAGCGTGCAGCGCTCCAGCGACTCGAGTGTGCGGAGGCGGGGCGGACCTCGAACTCCTGGTGGTTCCAGGCGATGACGCTGGCGCTGCCCAGCTCGCGGTCCACACTGAAGGAGCGCATCTCCCCCTCCAGCGCGTCACGCAGCTCCTCGCGCGTCTTCAGGTTCCAGATGAGGTTTGAGCGCGCGTGATCCTGCTGAAACCTGCACACACACACACACACACACACTGTAACCTGCGCACACACACACTCTCTGTTTCATTGTGTTTGTTTAGTTATTGAGAGGAAAGTGCAGCACATCTTCATTTAAACGCCGCTGATTAGCATCGCGATGATCTCCGCTAACAGCTCATCACGGAAACGTCTTTTTACCTCTAAGAGGCGAGCGGCACAGAGCTCGCTGTGGGAGTATCAGGGCTTCTGGGTAATGAAGCTGGTGTACCTGTAGTAGAACAGCTCCCAGTTGGACTCGATCTTGATCCGCTGCCGTCTCTTCCTCAGGATCACCGGCTTCTGGTTGGCGTTCTACAATCAGTGCCACAGCATTACTGTGTTTATAAGACAACGACGACATGTGATGACAGACACAGGGGTGTGAGGGTAAGGCAGACACTAGAGCAGTGAAAGCACATGATATGAGGTTATGATCCTGTTATAAACACACACAGATCCTGAGAAGAGACACGGAGGTAATACAGCAGAATAAACCCATGTGACATGAGGAGGGGAGGGTCTAACAGAGGCAGAGCTCTCTGATTGGATAATAATACTCACCAGGTTATTCCTGTCCTGCTGCATTGATTGACAGCAGAGACCCCAATAAGAGCCGGTGGGGGGGCAGAGATAAGAGAGGTTATTGGTCCTGAGGTCAACCAATCACACTGCTGAACACTAGATGCTCATAACCAATGGTTCGATCTCAACAAGGCAAATGCATGAAGCTGTGTGATTGGAGGCTCAAGAGCGGAGACATAATGATCAGTGTAGCTCATCATCAGTGACATCATCGCTCCCGAGATTAGAGGACATCACTCATGCCAGAGGATCAACACCCGACCCGATGAAGGCGGTGTGGTCACGTGACGCACGGTATATTGTTATCATGCGGGTTATTGTTAAAGAACAGAATTATTCATCTATCATGCACATTTACCCAATCACATCTGCTGTCGTCCAACACTCGCTAAAACTCAAGCTTTATAAACATTTATAATGTTAATTATTTTATATTGATTAGATTTTTTG
The DNA here is from genome assembly GCF_016745375.1 of Pimephales promelas. The sequence continues at coordinate 2,050,289 of NW_024121133.1, forward strand.
GTATTAGCTAGAATTTAATCAGATTTTAAATCAGTGCATCTGTAATTAAACAGTTTTTCAGACACAGAAAGGCACAGTTGACAGATGGCCAATCAGAACCACAGCAGTGCACGTCAAGAAGTGAGCGTTAATTATTAATCACCCGTTCTAGAGCCGGAGGAAGATGACAGAGAGTCATCTGAGGGAAATGAGGAACCAGCGAGTCCCAGCCTCGTGCAGTGGACATGCCTAGCATTCACAACAGCCCAGAGGTCAGAGGTCACTCACCTCCTTCTGAGCGATGCCCATCTTGTCTCTCCAGTGCACCAGCACGAGGTCCGCCTTCTCCTTGGCGAACTTCTCCACCTCTTTCGCCGCCTTACCTGCCAGCCGCTGCCACTCGGGCACCTTGTTCCTCCCGAACTGGTCCTGCACACACACACACACACACACACACTCACGCTCGTATCGCACTGACAGAGGATATTGGAGAACAACAGCTGTTCATCGTTATCATTGATCATTATACCGTGGCAATCTTGACATTGTCCCGTATGTGCATCCTGTCGACGTCCTTCTCCGGCACGGGGTCGGGGCTGTCCAGATACGCCAGCAGGCCCGTGGGCTGAGCACACACACACAGAGGTCAAGCTTTCACTTTCACAAGAAACTATTCATAACTGCACACACTAGGGCTGAAAAGAACAAATATTTCTCAAATATTAGCGAAATTCAAATTACATTCGAATTCTAAAGGCATCCTATAGATAACATATTATGCCCCTTTCCACAAGATTTAAATCTATTAATCTATTGCGTGTGTTAGAAATATCAGTGCAGAATCTCCACAGACCAGTTATTATAGCTTGCCAAATTCGCCCCTTTTTGGGTGTGAGCGAAACTTGGGTGTGAGTTTTTTTGTGTCGCTTTAAATGCAAATGAGCTTTAGCTCCGCCTCCGTTCAGAAGAGGGCGGAGCCTTCACACAAGCTTTAGAGACTCCAGCAATGACAACACGTTAGAACTGGTCTCTGTTGGTGCTCACCGAAGCCAATGTCGCTGGTGTGTGTGAATGTGCAGATTAAGGGCCGGGATATTATTATAAGATCCTCGAAATCTTCAGACATGCTCTCAGAGAAAGACTCACCAGAACAGAGATACTGGGTTTCAGTTTTCACCTTTTCTGAAGAAAGTCAGATTTTCCTGATATGTCCCCTTTAATGTGAGAGGATAAGAGTGCTGTATTGTCTCCTTTGTCCACAAAAGGGCTCAAGCGATCGCAATAACCGAATATAAACCAAATCAACTATTGCATATTTTATTGAAATGACATTCACTTTTAAAAAAGGTTTAACTTTAGAAATAATTGTCCTTAAAGTCGCCATGAAACGGAAGTTCCAGTTGTCCCTTTTTCCCGTATGGTGATGTATATCTGAGTAAAACAGCATCTGAAATGATCAAAAATAATGTAGGGCGGGGCTTGATTTCATCCATCAGGAATTGATTGGATCATTGGAAGTTAGGCGTGGTTAACAAAGGCAGATCTAAATGGCAGTTTGCACTTAGTTGTGGGATTATTCTCCACGGACTCAGCGCACGCTCGACGGCAGCGGTGACAACCAGGACAATCAGCTAAAGCTTACGGACGCAATCAGCCCATATTTATTCAAACCACACGCAGAAACGATAGCCCCGCCCACACGCCATAGCAGAAACGATAGCCCCGCCCACACGCCATAGCAGAAACGAAAGACCCGCCCACACGCCATAGCAGAAACGATAGCCCCGCCCACACACCACACGCAGAAACGATAGCCCCGCCCACACGCCATAGCAGAAACGATAGCCCCGCCCACACGCCATAGCAGAAACGATAGCCCCGCCCACACATCATAGCAGAAACGATAGCCCCGCCCACACACCACACGCAGAAACGATAGCCCCGCCCACACGCCATAGCAGAAACGAAAGACCCGCCTACATGACGATGACGCAATTTTCTTCTAGAAACAAACTTTGTTGTATTATTTTCATGTTATCACTGTAAAGCTGCTTTGATACAATCTGTATTGTAAAAAGCACTATATAAATAAAGGTGACTTGACAATAGCTGCCATTCAGAAACACTTCTACTCACTATATCTACATACTGGTCATCAAGAACACCAGACGGTCTTGATCTGAGTGAGTCCTGAGCGCTTTCTGTTGACAGTGTTTCAGCTAATAAACACACACTCAGCTCTGACCGATGGTTTGGTCAAGTGTGTCGTTGCACCATTTTTGCCTCCAACTGAGAGGGTTTCGTCAGCAGGAAGAACTTTTTCCCGCTATTTTTCTCACATTAGCAACTGCGCTGTACTGGATAAGCTAACAGAAACACACCGCGTCAGTGACGTCATCATCATGTCTCGCAAGCCTCTCGACACACCAACAAATCTAATGCACTTTTTTTGCATTCTAATGTGCAGGTTTCTTTAAATTCACTGACTATTCGAAATTCAAATAGTTATTTGACAGCCCTAGTAGACCACTCGTGCGGCTCACCAGAATCCTCTTCAGGAGGTTCAAGGCAATGGGGTTTTCTGCTGTCCACAAGCCCACCAGATGTCGACTCAGCTGTCTGTGAGAGAAAGGGGATTATCAGCGTAAGAAGTCAGTGATGTCCTGCAGTGTAACTGTAACTGTGATGTCCTGCAGTGTAACTGTAACTGTGATGCCCTGCAGTGTAACTGTGATGTCCTGCAGTGTAACTGTAACTGTGATGTCCTGCAGTGTAGCTGTAACTGTGATATCCTGCAGTGTAACTGTGATGCCCTGCAGTGTAACTGTGATGTCCTGCAGTGTAACTGTGATGTCCTGCAGTGTAACTGTGATGTCCTGCAGTGTAACTGTAACTGTGATGTCCTGCAGTGTAACTGTAACTGTGATGTCCTGCAGTGTAACTGTAACTGTGATGCCCTGCAGTGTAACTGTGATGTCCTGCAGTGTAACTGTGAAGTCCTGCAGTGTAACTGTGATGTCCTGCAGTGTAACTGTGAAGTCCTGCAGTGTAACTGTGATGTCCTGCAGTGTAACTGTGAAGTCCTGCAGTGTAACTGTAACTGTGATGTCCTGCAGTGTAACTGTGATGTCCTGCAGTGTAACTGTGATATCCTGCAGTGTAACTGTGATGTCCTGCAGTGTAACTGTGATATCCTGCAGTGTAACTGTGATGTCCTGCAGTGTAACTGTGATGTCCTGCAGTGTAACTGTGAAGTCCTGCAGTGTAACTGTGATGCCCTGCAGTGTAACTGTGAAGTCCTGCAGTGTAACTGTAACTGTGATATCCTGCAGTGTAACTGTGATGTCCTGCAGTGTAACTGTGATATCCTGCAGTGTAACTGTGATGTCCTGCAGTGTAACTGTGATATCCTGCAGTGTAACTGTGAAGTCCTGCAGTGTAACTGTGAAGTCCTGCAGTGTAACTGTAACTGTGATATCCTGCAGTGTAACTGTGATATCCTGCAGTGTAACTGTGATATTCTGCAGTGTAACTGTGATGTCCTGCAGTGTAACTGTAACTGTGAAGTCCTGCAGTGTAACTGTGAAGTCCTGCAGTGTAACTGTAACTGTGATATCCTGCAGTGTAACTGTGATGTCCTGCAGTGTAACTGTAACTGTGATGTCCTGCAGTGTAACTGTGAAGTCCTGCAGTGTAACTGTGAAGTCCTGCAGTGTAACTGTGATATCCTGCAGTGTAACTGTGATATCCTGCAGTATAACTGTGATGTCCTGCAGTGTAACTGTAACTGTGAAGTCCTGCAGTGTAACTGTGAAGTCCTGCAGTGTAACTTTAACTGTGATATCCTGCAGTGTAACTGTGAAGTCCTGCAGTGTAACTGTAACTGTGCTGTCCTACAGTGTAACTGTGATGTCCTGCAGTGTAACTGTAACTGTGCTGTCCTGCAGTGTAACTGTGATGTCCTGTAGTGTAACTGTGATATCCTGCAGTGTAACTGTGATATCCTGCAGTGTAACTGTGATGTCCTGCAGTGTAACTGTAACTGTGATGTCCTGCAGTGTAACTGTGATGTCCTGCAGTGTAACTGTGATATCCTGCAGTGTAACTGTGATATCCTGCAGTGTAACTGTGATATCCTGCAGTGTAACTGTGATGTCCTGCAGTGTAACTGTAACTGTGATGTCCTGCAGTGTAACTGTGATGTCCTGCAGTGTAACTGTGATGATGTAAGAGGTCAGTAATCGCCTGTAGTGGACTGTGATGACCTGACCTGTTGGTGAGCATCCGCTGGTCAGCACTGACGGTGAACATGGAGGTGTGGAGGTGTCTGGGTAAAGCTCCTTCGCTCAGGGCCAGATCCTGCATCTTAGTGGCAATCTCCTTATCTCCTTCCTGACACACACACAAACACTTAAATAGACTTATAGGGAACACAGACAAACACGCGACAAGAACTGCAGGTCTCACCTCAATGATGGCCTTCATGATCAGACCGGCTCCTTTCACGATGGCCATGGAGGGATGCTGTGGAGAAACAAAAATATACACATCAAGGGCGCATTAAATAGACCAAAAGTGACAATAAATGCAGTTCTTTTCAACTTTCTATTCATCAAAGAAACCATAAAATGTATCAGTTTCCACAGAAATCTGTTTTCAAGACTGTTTTTTACTCTATTTTTGATCAAATAAACACAGCTATGAGCAGAAGAGACTCTTTCAGAAACATGAACACATCTTCTGAACCCTGAACTCTGAGCCATAGAGACATTAGTGTGTATGAAAGCTGCAGCTCCAGACCTGGAAGAGCTTGAAGAGCGTGCGCCCGTGTGACGCCGCCATCTCCAGCAACATGTCAAACTGCTGGCCCTCCGTGGTCTCGCTGTACGGTGCGCAGAGGGCAAAGGTCAGGAAATCCAGCAGAGAGCTGATCACTAACGCCCCGGTGCCCTGATCCTGAGGACACACATAAACTGAGTCAAGTGCTCAATGACACATTCACTCACTGACACTCTCTCTCTCTCACTCTCTCTCTCACACTGACTCTCTCTCTCTCTCACTCACTCTCTCTCACACTCACTCACCACATTGCTGATGAACTTCTCCAGCAGGTTTTCCAGGAACTTCTTTGAGGAGAGCAGAGAGGCCTTATTCAGCTGCTCCTGCCGCAGGTCGTAATCATCGTGCATCGGCTGCAGAAACACACGTCACGATCTGCGCATTAATGTCAATTTGTCACGCTTTAAACATCATACTTACACACATAAGAGCACAGAGCATGTCTATGGCTGCGTGCGTTACACCGTTGTTGTTCCTCTTCAGAGCTTTTACAGTTTTTACTCCCAACTTCTCTCTGAACCTGCAACAGAAAAATCAAGAAATTGACAAAGACAAAAAAAATGTTACATATAATATTCACATTTTTATAATATTATATTTGTAAAATTATATATGGCCCAGAAAAATAAAACAATGAAGATAGATAGGTGGACTAAATTGTCAAAAGTTTTGGGACGTCTGCCTTTACATGCACATTAACTTTAATGACATCCCACTCCTGATCTATAGGTTTTAATATGAAGTTAATCTTCTGCCAACTGCCATACCCAGACTCATATATCAGATTGACAGACAGAGAAAGCATGATTCGTCACTCCAGGGAAAACGTCTCCACTGCCCACCAAGCTTTACGCCACTGCATCCCACGCTTTACTCCACTGCACCCCATATCCCACGGCTTACGCCACTGCATCCAATGCTTCACACCATTGTGTCCCACGCTTAATGCCACTGCATCCAACGTTTTACTCCACTGCATCTCATGCTTTACGCCACTGCACCACACGCTTTACACATCCCACGCTTTACACCACTGCATCCCACACTTTAAGCCACTGCACCCCACGCTTTACACCACTGCACCCCACGCTTTACACCACTGCACCCCACGCTTTACACATCCCACGCTTTACACCACTGCATCCCACACTTTACTCCACTGCACCCCACGCTTTACACATCCCACGCTTTACACCACTGCATCCCACGCTTTACACATCCCACGCTTTACACCACTGCATCCCACACTTTAAGCCACTGCACTCCACGCTTTACATCACTGCATCCCACACTTCACACCACTGCACCCCACGCTTTACACCATCCCACGCTTTACACATCCACGCTTTACACCACTGCATCCCACACTTTAAGCCACTGCACCCACGCTTTACATCACTGCATCCCACACTTTACTCCACTGCACCCCACGCTTTACACCATCCCACGCTTTACACCACTGCATCCCACGCTTTACATCACCGCATCCCACACTTTACGCCACTGCACCCCACGCTTTACACCACTTCACCCCACGCTTTACACCACTGCACCCCACGCTTTACACCACTGCATCCCACACTTTACACCACTGCACCCCACACTTTACACCACTTCACCCCACGCTTTACACCACTGCATCCCACACTTTACACCACTGTATCCCACACTTTACACCACTGCATCCCACACTTTACACCACTGTATCCCACACTTTACACCACTGCATCCCACACTTTACACCACTGTATCCCACACTTTACACCACTGCATCCCACACTTTACACCACTGTATCCCACACTTTACACCACTGCATCCCACACTTTACACCACTGCATCCCACACTTTACGCCACTGCATCCCACACTTTACACCACTGTATTCCACACTTTACACCACTGCATCCCACACTTTACACCACTGTATCCCACACTTTACACCACTGCATCCCACACTTTACGCCACTGCATCCCACACTTTTACACCACTGTATCCCACACTTTACGCCACTGCATCCCACACTTTACACCACTGTATCCCACACTTTACACCACTGCATCCCACACTTTACACCACTGTATCCCACACTTTACGCCACTGCATCCCACACTTTACACCACTGCACCCCACACTTTACACCACTGTTCTTGAGCTAATATGAAGGCCACAGAAGTTTAGAGGTCTTAGGGAACGTTGTTCCCAATTACTTCCACTTTGTTATATACCACTAACAGTTGACCGTGGAATATTTAGTATTGAGAAAATTTCCCAAATGGACTTATTGCACAGGTGGCAACCAATCACGGTCCAACGTGTAAGTTCACTGAGCTCTTGAGAGTTACCCATTCTTTCACAGATGTGTGTATTAGCGTTTGCATGCCTAGTGCTTAATTAATACAACTGTGGCCATGGAAGTGAGTTGAACACCTGAATTCAATGATTTGGAGGGGTGTCCCAATACTTTTGGCAATATAGTATAGATAGAGAGAGAGAGAGAGAGAGAGAGAGAGAGAGAGAGAGAGAGAGAGATATTTCTGGTAGTCCATTCAATATTTGCATGGTTCTAAACAAATACTGAATGAATTGTAGATGTATAAATAGATGACAGGAACACAACTAGTCCATTCATACATCTCAGTGACCCAGAGAAACACAATAGATTTATGACAGTTTCATGACAGTTGAGAGAAAGAGAAGAAAACAGGTGTAAAGCATTTAAAAAGGGGAAATGTAAAACAGCAAGACAGATGTGGATTTCCTTAAAATGGTTTCAGATAGGAAGGCCGATGGAGAGACAGATGGACGGATGAGAGAAAGAAAGGGTACACTGAGATATATGGATAATATTTACATTGCAGGTTCGAGTCCACCCATGGGACCAGACCTTAGGACAACAGAGGGGTTTCATTACAGCCCAGACAAAAATGTGCAGATACAGAGAAGGGCAACGTGAGTGTGAACCGAGAGGATACGGTGAATAATAAAGCAGGAGTCGATCCGACTAAACACACGATTATAGCTGTCTCTGCTCAATACTGCATTAATCTAAATCATCTAAACGCAATACAGACGGATTGATCTGGTGTGTGAATGCAGATAGTTGGTGTTTGTGCATCTCTGCAGCAGAGGTGTGGGACGAGCCGTACTTCGGGAGCTGTGTGAAGGCCTGGAAACCGGCTTTGGACGCCACGAGTCTCCTGATGGCCTGAAACTGAGCCTCCAGCTCCACGTTCGGCCCGGGCAGATCCACGTCCTGAGACAGCAGAGCCAGAACTGCGTTGCTGATCAGCTTCTCTTTATTCTCGGAGAAAAGACCCTGTAACACACAGAGCAGAAGGACGGGTCACACTGAAACCCAGTGAACACACACACACACAGAGAGAGAGAGCCATGGGAACACACTCACGTCCTGAGTGACGGCATGCAACACACCACTGTACGAGATGTTGGCGTTGAATCTGAACACGGCATCTGCAAAATTGCCATCTAGAATAAAGAACAAAAACATTAGATATACATTTTTAGCTAACTGTGTATATGTACATTTCTGAAATACATAGCTTAGACAGTCACCTCTGATTACAGATCACTCTAAATTGTAATGTGAACATGCATTTTCTGTAAAGCTACATTGAAACGACGTGTATAGGCCATTTTGTGAGATGTAAACAACACTGGTCCAAAAGCACTTCCTGTTTCAGTTTTTTAACACTACAAAAGTGTTGGAATAAAACACAACCAACAGAACATGTACAACTGAACCAAAAAGGTAAACACATCTTTAAGATGTTTTATTTACATTTGAAATAAAGAAACCATTTACAAACTGAAACAGGAAGTGTTTCTGGACAAGTGTTGTTTACATCTTGCAAAATGGTCTATTAAATATATGTGAATTGAATTAAATTATTCAAAGTTAATTTGTGTTTCAGAGCTAAAATGAAAAAAAAAAACAAAAAAACAATGATGGCAGTTGGAATTATTATTTGTAAACTAAACATTTATTTACTTAAGTTTTTAGTTTGTTTTAATTCTCCCTTTTATCATAGCTGCCATTTTTGGTGATCAAAGCTGAATTTATCATCATTACTCCAGTCTTCAGTGTCACATGATCCTTCAGAAATCACTCTAATATGAGGATCTGATGATCAAGAAACATTTATGATTATTATCAGTGTTGGACACAGCTGTGCTTCTTCAGATGTGTGTAAATGTCATAATTTGTATTTTCAGGATTCTTTGATGAATAGAAAGTTCAAAAGAACAGCATTTATTTGAAACATTATAAATGTCTTTCCTGTCACGTCCTTGCTGAATTAAAGTATTAATTTTTTTATTTACACCACCCTCTTACTGATACTGACCTCAAACGTTTACATGACTATGAGTGTAAATAAACGTATTCTGTATACTC
>NW_024121133.1:2064521-2195502 GCF_016745375.1 Pimephales promelas
GCGCTAGCTGGAGGCAAAACAAAGTGAAAACTGGAGGCGGCCAATACAAACCAGCACAGATTCGGCTACATAATAAGGAGCTAAAATAATTGTTACTATTATTATTATACTATTAAATGTCATCTTGTTGTGTTGTTCGGTGCAAGAATTGATGAAAAATGAATATGCTGTATCTGGAACTTTTATTTCTAGAAAATATTCACATCATTAAAATCGCACTGTAATGTCACTCTTTACATTGTCGTGGTCTCGGCGCTGACTCGGCAGAACTGCGGATCATACACACAAGTCTTGTACAGGAACATATAGACATCTAAAGATTTATACGCCCTCAGTTTCTCTGTACGATCGGTTTCTCTATAAGGTAGGTGTAGAAGTCAGGCCACTCAACCGAGGTAACGTACGTTAATCCTGTCAGATCGTCCATCATTGAGTGAGCGTGTAGGCGGCTACGAGTCGGCCAATCTGGTTCTGTCCGTTAAAAATAACTTTTGGAAATAATAATCGCGGTCCTGGACACTGAGTGACCTTACACATTAAGATAATATCGGATTTTCTCCAGTCATTGTTAAAAAAACAAGCTAACAATCCTTGCTAACTAGCGTTAGTGAAGCGGCCAGAGGGATCGTTCTGCCTCCACCTAAGCTCCGCCCACAAAAAACGTCACCATGTTTACCAACTGAAAAAGGGTCTATATATGGATGATATTCTGGTGTATATAGATCAGAATATAGATGATATTATGCTGTATATAGACGACAGTATTGAGTATATAGATGATCAGAATATAGATGATATTATGCTGTATATAGACGACAATATTCAGTAAATGGATGATATTCTGCTGTTCTCAACACAAGGCCAGTTCCTTCGTTCTCTGTGAGCTCGCAGAAGAAAACAGGCTCGTCACAAGACCGGTTAATTATTCATTGTGTGGCTTTTAACATCTTCCCCTGAATGAGAACATCACACACACACACTCACTCCATCACATGACCAGACCCAACAAATGCTCCTGCCATCTGATTCAACCTCTCCAGCTTTCTTTATTTCCACCTGCTGTATCTTCACAGAAAGCTCAACTCCTGTATGATATCAAAATTAATATATATTTTTTGGTAATGCATGACTGAACTCCAATTGACCCTTCGCTAAGCCACGCCCAAAAACCGCCACTGGCCAATCATGTCTTAGCAACCGTAACTATGCGCGGGAGGTCTGTCAAGCTTTCGAACGAGGGAAACATGCTGAAGCATTGTGCGTATGGATTGTGCAAATCTGATACCGGTATACTAAAAGTTTGGACGGGGGAGAGGAATTGTTTTCCTTCCAGAAAATCTAAAAGCCGCGGGGAGAAATGATTGGCGTGATCTAGCGTCTATGTGCGAGACCCATTCACAACTACTGGTAAATGTCGACATGCTTAACAAAAACACCTATTGCTTGGAAATATTGACGGTTCTTTGGTCATAATGATAACGTAAAATAAGACGATTAAAGAGACAAGACAAAGGCTCACTGACATACTTTAAATATATTTCAGCATTTCGTTAATCGACGTCCTACTAACGTACACCTTACTAAGTAATTAACTTAACCCAATCCGATCGCGGCTCTCCCAGTATTAGTGTTATTCCACAAGATTTATTGATAAGCTGTTTGATTTATTATTATTAAGATTATTTTCACATACCCTCCTCAATTTGTGTTTCCCATTATATATCCCATTATATATCCCACTATAACGTTAGGCTTTAACTTCAATTTTTTTAATTATTATTTAATTATAGAGAAATTATTCTCTAATCGGTTGCATATAATGTCGTGAATATATCCCTTGAATGCATACTGTAGTCCCTTTTGTCTTGCTCTCTCAGATATTTCACTTGTTCGCCAAAAATTACTAATTATCTCATTGAAATGTCTGATAACGGGTGCATCCACACTATAATAGATGGGCCAGCCGCGAAAGCTTGACAGGCGTAGCAACAGTAACCAGGGAGGGCGGGGCTTAGCGAAGGGTCACTTGCTGAATTAAACATGGAGGTAGGAAATGTTTTTGCACGATAAACATCGTTTCACACACTGTTAATTATAGTATCCTGCACTACGACAGTTTTCCATACTAGAGGTTTACATGAAGCTAAAGCACATGAAGACACTCAAATCAGGAACTGAAAGAAAGTGTTTCACACTCTTGGCCACAGTGTGTAACCAGTACTGTCTGAGACAGAGAAAAGCCTAAAGTGTGTAACCGAGCAGCGCTGAGATTTCTGTGTACATAGACAAATTCGTAGATTTTAGAGTTCAGCTCATGAAAAATGCCCCCATTGAAAACAAGTGTATGTTGTTACAAAACCAAAACATAACGTATAATTCTTCCAGTTATTTTTTATGTACTAATAAAAAGTAAATACAGAATTCATATGAGCACAATACAATGTACACACAGTATCCCTGGGTGAAGTTAAGATGTTCTGCATCAATAACACTCATGGCATATTGCATAAGAGGAGTGGAACTGAGCCTGGAGAGATAATGGACCCTTCACAGGTAAAGTACAGTAACAGTACAGTGAAAGTACAGTAACCCAGAGCCGTGTCCGACTGTACAGGATGATCTGCTCCATCATCAGAGCTCCCTTTACTTTCGATTCAAGCCTCTATGTTTGTTTCAGGTACAGGACACATATTTTACTTTTCTTTTATAAGGGAAACTGATATCAACCATCTGCCCCAAACCAACCAGCTCTTTCCCATAATCTGACATACTAAAATGATGACAACATGGTTGCTACAATCTCAGGGCAGGATGAGTCCCAGGGTTTCTGTCCATACTAAGAAAGTCAGTGAGATCCAAAAGATCTCAATTTTTTTTTTGCATTTTTGCAGAAGAAAGTCCTACAGGTTTGAAAAAACATGAATGAGAGTAAATGATGACAGAATGATAATTTTTGGATACACTAGCACTTAACATTATCTACTACTATCTTCCTGACAACTAGAGCTGCACGATCCATGCGATCTGATTCCTATATGACAGTGATTCGGCTCAGTTTATGAAACCCTTAGACAGGGGTGACCACAGTGAACTCTCAGATTCAGAGAGAGCCGTTGTCATTACAGTATGACACACTGGGTCACATTTACTATTATCACTAAGCATACGTGTTGCGTATGAGCAAATCACGATTCATCAAAAATCCTCGTATTAAAATGTATCCTAAATTGACATAAAAATGTATATTAGAACAGGCTTGTAGTGGATTAAAGCAGGATGACAAATAACCGTGATTAAACTAAACTACATCTCTACTCCGCATATACGCTCTCTGTGGGCACTACTGTCCGACTGCGGGTCGAGCTGAACGCCGCTAGTGCCGTTTCAGTGCCTGTCTGTGTGTGTGACCGAAACGCACTTACTTGCCCCTCCAGGAGTGTTTGGTTGTGTAGAAACAGGCCAAGTCTCGGTTGTCTTTGAGGACGTTCATCTTCAGACAGCGCCTGTGAAAAGAGAAGAGCAGATTCACGTCTGCAACTCATTTACTTCCTGATTAAAGATGACAAAGGCCAGGTTTATGATCGCGTATACAAGCTGTCATGGGGGAATCTGGAAAGACACCTAGCACGGTGGACTAGACATCACTAGATGCTCACAGATCATTTAAAAAGTTACAGATTCACTCAAACATCATCAGGGTCCAAACACTCAAGACTTTTATTCATCTTCAAAACTCAAATGAGGATTTTTTTGTTCATCCAATGAATGACAGTCGAGTGAACACAGAGTCCGCTGAGGTCCGGACTCGGCCCGGATACACACACTCCTCTCAGACTCGCGGAAATAAGGTCATACACTGAGACTGTGCTGAAACTCCTGGAGTAACTCCACACAGTTGGTGTGTGTGTGTGTGTGCTGTGTGTTTACTGCAGAAAAACAGCACGTGCACACACACATTCATTTAGAAATATAATACAGACTCTTCCACCATGGTTTTCTTAATTATGCATTTAAGTTTAAGTTTGATATTTAGAGTTGATTCAGTGGAGATCTGAGAACACTGAAGCAGAGACGCACGATATATCGGGATTGGTCGTTATCGTTATCAGCCCAATAAAAAAAAATTGGCCAATATATTAAAGCAATAAATGATGTATTATTTCCTTCAAATGAGAGAATGCGCACTGTTCATCATAGACTGAAATATGATTGATCACTTCAAAAAGGAAAATACAGTGAAGTGCAACAGTTTAGTCTGTCATATCGGCTACATAACATTATAATGAGATCATAACAGTGTGTTTGGGAGATGGATTTTAATGGTGAGACTTAAAAAATTATATAAAAAGTTGGATTTAGATTTATCGGCCAATATATCGGTTATTTGCTTTATCGGTATCGGCCGAAATGTTCCTCTCGGTGCGTCCCTGATTCCTACACAGAAGCGCTGAGTAAAGAAAGCTTTCATCACTGTGTTGCAGGAGCCCGTGATGATCCGGTAAACATCCCCCAGCACACTCCACACTGACACACACTCCACACTGACACACACTCCACACTGACACACACTCCACACTGACACACACTCCACACTGACACACACTCCACACTGACACACACTCCACACTGACACACACTCCACACTGACACACACTCCACACCGACACACACTCCACACCGACACACACTCCACACCGACACACACTCCACACTGACACACACTCCACACTGACACACACTCCACACTGACACACACTCCACACTGACACACACTCCACACCGACACACACTCCACACCGACACACACTCCACACCGACACACACTCCACACCGACACACACTCCACACCGACACACACTCCACACTGACACACACTCCACACTGACACACACTCCACACCGACACACACTCCACACCGACACACACTCCACACCGACACACACTCCACACCGACACACACTCCACACTGACACACACTCCACACTGACACACACTCCACACCGACACACACTCCACACCGACACACACTCCACACTGACACACACTCCACACCGACACACACTCCACACCGACACACACTCCACACCGACACACACTCCACACTGACACACACTCCACACTGACACACACTCCACACTGACACACACTCCACACTGACACACACTCCACACCGACACACACTCCACACCGACACACACTCCACACCGACACACACTCCACACTGACACACACTCCACACTGACACACACTCCACACTGACACACACTCCACACTGACACACACTCCACACCGACACACACTCCACACCGACACACACTCCACACCGACACACACTCCACACTGACACACACTCCACACTGACACACACTCCACACTGACACACACTCCACACTGACACACACTCCACACTGACACACACTCCACACTGACACACACTCCACACCGACACACACTCCACACCGACACACACTCCACACCGACACACACTCCACACTGACACACACTCCACACTGACACACACTCCACACTCAAACTAGTGTCCTGAGCCTGAAGCCATGGAAAAACACTGAGGCTTTATGGGTAATTCTGACAAGTGAAAACACAGATATAAAATGAACATTTTTGATCATGGGAATCACTTTGTGCCATCCATAAAAGTAGGTTATGATGAGTTTCGAGAAAAAGGCACGTAAACATGCGATGGGAGGAAAGGGAAGCGAGGGTCATGTTCACTGAGAGCCACAGCTCACACAGACGAGGACACGGGAAGAGGTGCTGATCTGTGAACCGTGTTGAACATGAATGTCTCTGTCAGCAACACCGGCTCCTTCCTTCCTCTCCTAAGCCCAACACTGAACCCGTACAGCAGCTCAGGGCTCCTGACTCGCCGTATCGGCTAAAGCTAATCGTTCATCAGTCCACCGCCGCTCCTAACACTGAACCCGTACAGCAGCTCAGGACTCCTGACTCGCCGTATCGGCTAAAGCTAATCGTTCATCGGTCCACCGCCGCTCCTAACACTGAACCCGTACAGCAGCTCAGGACTCCTGACTCGCCGTATCGGCTAAAGCTAATCGTTCATCAGTCCACCGCCGCTCCTAACACTGAACCCGTACAGCAGCTCAGGACTCCTGACTCGCCGTATCGGCTAAAGCTAATCGTTCATCGGTCCACCGCCGCTCCTAACACTGAACCCGTATAGCAGCTCAGGACTCCTGACTCGCCGTATCGGCTAAAGCTAATCGTTCATCAGTCCACCGCCGCTCCTAACACTGAACCCGTACAGCAGCTCAGGGCTCCTGACTCGCCGTATCGGCTAAAGCTAATCGTTCATCAGTCCACCGCCGCTCCTAACACTGAACCCGTAAAGCAGCTCAGGACTCCTGACTCGCCGTATCGGCTAAAGCTAATCGTTCATCAGTCCACCGCCGCTCCTAACACTGAACCCGTACAGCAGCTCAGGACTCCTGACTCGCCGTATCGGCTAAAGCTAATCGTTCATCGGTCCACCGCCGCTCCTAACACTGAACCCGTACAGCAGCTCAGGACTCCTGACTCGCCGTATCGGCTAAAGCTAATCGTTCATCAGTCCACCGCCGCTCCTAACACTGAACCCGTACAGCAGCTCAGGACTCCTGACTCGCCGTATCGGCTAAAGCTAATCGTTCATCGGTCCACCGCCGCTCCTAACACTGAACCCGTACAGCAGCTCAGGGCTCCTGACTCGCCGTATCGGCTAAAGCTAATCGTTCATCAGTCCACCGCCGCTCCTAACACTGAACCCGTACAGCAGCTCAGGACTCCTGACTCGCCGTATCGGCTAAAGCTAATCGTTCATCGGTCCACCGCCGCTCCTAACACTGAACCCGTATAGCAGCTCAGGACTCCTGACTCGCCGTATCGGCTAAAGCTAATCGTTCATCGGTCCACCGCCGCTCCTAACACTGAACCCGTACAGCAGCTCAGGACTCCTGACTCGCCGTATCGGCTAAAGCTAATCGTTCATCGGTCCACCGCCGCTCCTAACACTGAACCCGTACAGCAGCTCAGGACTCCTGACTCGCCGTATCGGTTAAAGCTAATCGTTCATCAGTCCACCGCCGCTCCTAACACTGAACCCGTACAGCAGCTCAGGACTCCTGACTCGCCGTATCGGCTAAAGCTAATCGTTCATCAGTCCACCGCCGCTCCTAACACTGAACCCGTACAGCAGCTCAGGACTCCTGACTCGCCGTATCGGCTAAAGCTAATCGTTCATCGGTCCACCGCCGCTCCTAACACTGAACCCGTACAGCAGCTCAGGACTCCTGACTCGCCGTATCGGCTTAAAGCTAATCGTTCATCGGTCCACCGCCGCTCCTAACACTGAACCCGTACAGCAGCTCAGGACTCCTGACTCGCCGTATCGGCTAAAGCTAATCGTTCATCAGTCCACCGCCGCTCCTAACACTGAACCCGTACAGCAGCTCAGGACTCCTGACTCGCCGTATCGGCTAAAGCTAATCGTTCATCAGTCCACCGCCGCTCCTAACACTGAACCCGTACAGCAGCTCAGGACTCCTGACTCGCCGTATCGGCTAAAGCTAATCGTTCATCAGTCCACCGCCGCTCCTAACACTGAACCCGTACAGCAGCTCAGGACTCCTGACTCGCCGTATCGGCTAAAGCTAATCGTTCATCAGTCCACCGCCACTCCTAACACTAGGGGAGTAACTGCGGCTTTACCCTGGAACTACTAACCTAAAGTCAGATCTAAGCTCGGGTTAATCTTATCCTAGGATATCTTGTTCCATTGTCTCCAGTTATTCTCGACTCATTATTGGATAGTCAGATTTTGAGAATTTACAATTACACACTGGTAAACTTAAGCTAAGGTTCTAATTTGCATATTTGGTACATACTCAATTAGAAAAGTATCGCCATTTAAATGTAAAAAAAAATATGTGAACGTACTCTGATCTAGAGATATCAATGCTAGAGTAACATCTTTCCAAAATGACTTGAGTATAAACATCTAAATTTACATTTATTTGATTTTGAGAAATGGCTTATAATTTTTTTTTTTTTTAAATGTGTTAAAAATGCAATAAAATAAATATTTTAAAAAAATGCTTTTCATGGCCAGTCTCCTCGATTCATTGAGCAAGTAAACTGTGATGAAATAAAGGAAGCGCTGGAGAAATATGTGGTAATCTCAGTCTACACAACAGGACAACTACACTAAAGCACGCCAACTAAAATGAAAGTAATTAAACCCACGATCTGGATTAAAACGCTGCCAGCCATCAGTGGCAGAAAATGCACGTATCAGTGACCTGTAATCCGGCTGGTGTTCTCAGAGCCGATGGGATTACAGGACTCGATGCGACACATTAATAGTTTAAGTATGTTAAAAACCCAGGATGAGGTCACATGATCGATCTCAGCAGCTCAGCACGGATCAATACAAGCGGTTTAACACGGCACAGAAACACACTCTCTTTAAGAGCCGTCCTGAAGCATCACAGAAAACACATTCCCTGCCTCTTCTGTGCAGGTTGGCCCAACGCTGGAGGACTTCTGCCAAACTGCTGAAACGGAGGGTTTTATGAAAGCAAAGCTCAACCGTAAAGCAATAAAGGTTGTGATGAATCTGCAGGCTTCAATAAAACGATCACAGTCAAGAAGTGTTGCATGACATTTACACTAGCATTGCATAACTGCTCACGACGAGCTCGAGGGCGTATAGCCTGTCAGTTATTACACACTCACGAGTTTATATCCTTCTAAGTTTATAAATATGCAGTAATAATAATAATTTGTTAAATCTATATAGCACTTTTACTGGGTCCTCAAAGCGCTTCACATATGGAAAGGGGGATCTCCTCAACCACCACCAGTGTGCAGCTCCACCTGGATGATGCGACGGCGGCCATATTGGGCCAGAACGCTCACCACACATCAGCTTACTGGTGGAGAGGAGACAGTGATGAAGCCAATCAGTATATGGGGATGATCTGGAGGACGTGACGGACGGAGGCCAAGGGGCAAATTTGGCCAGGATGCCGGGGTTACACCGCCACTCTTTTTCCAAGGATGTCCTGAGAGTTTTGAAGGATCTGAAGGACGGTGCTCTATGACAGTATAGGGGATTATCACGGGCGGGATTTGTCAACTTTGTGCACGTCCACTTCCAACGCAGTTCAACAATGCCTGAGACGAAGTCTATTTATGTCGCTACTCTGTTCCACTTTGTAAATCTAACCAACAAAGCTAACCCTACTTAAGTTTTCATGGAAGTGGATTAAAACTTTAAAATAAAACAAGGTAGCACGTTTTTTTGCAGCCGGCACTTTAGTGAATCAGACTAATTTACCAGGGATGCCGTATAAATAAACGTAGTGTAGTCCATCAGTTCGCCAGCGAGATCGGTGATTCAACGGAAGTAGCAGTGCACAGATCACAGAATCCGGAAGTCCTGCGTATCAGCGTGATAATCCCCTATAGTGTCCCCATTACTACACTGGGGCGTTTGGACCCACACAGACCAATAAAACCTCTTCCAGCAGCAACCTGGTTCTCTCAGGACGTCTCCCATCCAGGTGCTGCCCAGACTCAACCCAGCTTAGCTTCAGTGGGCACCAGTCTTGGGCTACAGGGTGATATAGTTAAGAGCGGGTTAAGAGTAGACAGTGTTTAACGGTTTAAGAGTAGACCGTGTTTAACGGGTTAAGAGTAGACAGTGTTTAACGGGTTAAGAGTAGACAGTGTTTAACGGTTTAAGAGTAGACAGTGTTTAACGGGTTAAGAGTAGACAGTGTTTAACGGGTTAAGAGTAGACAGTGTTTAACGGGTTAAGAGTAGACAGTGTTTAACGGGTTAAGAGTAGACCGTGTTTAACGGGTTAAGAGTAGACAGTGTTTAACGGTTTAAGAGTAGACCGTGTTTAACGGGTTAAGAGTAGACAGTGTTTAACGGGTTAAGAGTAGACAGTGTTTAACGGGTTAAGAGTAGACAGTGTTTAACGGTTTAAGAGTAGACAGTGTTTAACGGGTTAAGAGTAGACCGTGTTTAACGGGTTAAGAGTAGACAGTGTTTAACGGGTTAAGAGTAGACAGTGTTTAACGGGTTAAGAGTAGACAGTGTTTAACGGTTTAAGAGTAGACAGTGTTTAACGGGTTAAGAGTAGACCGTGTTTAACGGGTTAAGAGTAGACAGTGTTTAACGGGTTAAGAGTAGACAGTGTTTAACGGGTTAAGAGTAGACCGTGTTTAACGGGTTAAGAGTAGACAGTGTTTAACGGGTTAAGAGTAGACAGTGTTTAACGGGTTAAGAGTAGACAGTGTTTAACGGTTTAAGAGTAGACCGTGTTTAACGGGTTAAGAGTAGACAGTGTTTAACGGGTTAAGAGTAGACAGTGTTTAACGGGTTAAGAGTAGACAGTGTTTAACGGTTTAAGAGTAGACCGTGTTTAACGGTTTAAGAGTAGACCGTGTTTAACGGGTTAAGAGTAGACAGTGTTTAACGGGTTAAGAGTAGACCGTGTTTAACGGGTTAAGAGTAGACAGTGTTTAACGGGTTAAGAGTAGACAGTGTTTAACGGTTTAAGAGTAGACCGTGTTTAACGGGTTAAGAGTAGACAGTGTTTAACGGGTTAAGAGTAGACAGTGTTTAACGGGTTAAGAGTAGACAGTGTTTAACGGGTTAAGAGTAGACAGTGTTTAACGGTTTAAGAGTAGACAGTGTTTAACGGGTTAAGAGTAGACAGTGTTTAACGGTTTAAGAGTAGACAGTGTGTAACGGGTTAAGAGTAGACAGTGTTTAACGGGTTAAGAGTAGACAGTGTTTAACGGTTTAAGAGTAGACCGTGTTTAACGGGTTAAGAGTAGACCGTGTTTAACGGGTTAAGAGTAGACAGTGTTTAACGGGTTAAGAGTAGACAGTGTTTAAACGGGTTAAGAGTAGACAGTGTTTAACGGGTTAAGAGTAGACAGTGTTTAACGGTTTAAGAGTAGACAGTGTTTAACGGGTTAAGAGTAGACCGTGTTTAACGGGTTAAGAGTAGACAGTGTTTAACGGGTTAAGAGTAGACAGTGTTTAACGGTTTAAGAGTAGACCGTGTTTAACGGGTTAAGAGTAGACAGTGTTTAACGGGTTAAGAGTAGACAGTGTTTAACGGTTTAAGAGTAGACAGTGTTTAACGGGTTAAGAGTAGACCGTGTTTAACGGGTTAAGAGTAGACAGTGTTTAACGGTTTAAGAGTAGACCGTGTTTAACGGGTTAAGAGTAGACAGTGTTTAACGGTTTAAGAGTAGACCGTGTTTAACGGGTTAAGAGTAGACAGTGTTTAACGGGTTAAGAGTAGACAGTGTTTAACGGGTTAAGAGTAGACAGTGTTTAACGGGTTAAGAGTAGACAGTGTTTAACGGTTTAAGAGTAGACAGTGTTTAACGGGTTAAGAGTAGACCGTGTTTAACGGGTTAAGAGTAGACAGTGTTTAACGGGTTAAGAGTAGACAGTGTTTAACGGTTTAAGAGTAGACCGTGTTTAACGGGTTAAGAGTAGACAGTGTTTAACGGGTTAAGAGTAGACAGTGTTTAACGGGTTAAGAGTAGACAGTGTTTAACGGGTTAAGAGTAGACAGTGTTTAACGGGTTAAGACTAG
This sequence comes from Pimephales promelas, assembly GCF_016745375.1. The sequence continues at coordinate 2,076,166 of NW_024121133.1, forward strand.
ACAGTGTGTAACGGATTAAGAGTAGACAGTGTTTAACGGGTTAAGAGTAGACAGTGTTTAACGGGTTAAGAGTAGACAGTGTTTAACGGGTTAAGAGTAGACAGTGTGTAGCGGGTTAAAAGTAGACAGTGTTTAACGGGTTAAGAGTAGACAGTGTTTAACGGGTTAAGAGTAGACAGTGTTTAACGGGTTAAGAGTAGACAGTGTTTAACGGGTTAAGAGTAGACAGTGTTTAACGGGTTAAGAGTAGACAGTGTGTAACGGGTTAAGAGTAGACAGTGTGTAACGGGTTAAGAGTAGACAGTGTTTAACGGGTTAAGAGTAGACAGTGTGTAACGGGTTAAGAGTAGACAGTGTTTAACGGGTTAAGAGTAGACAGTGTTTAACGGTTTAAGAGTAGACCGTGTTTAACGGGTTAAGAGTAGACAGTGTTTAACGGGTTAAGAGTAGACAGTGTTTAACGGGTTAAGAGTAGACAGTGTGTAACGGGTTAAGAGTAGACAGTGTGTAACGGGTTAAGAGTAGACAGTGTTTAACGGGTTAAGAGTAGACAGTGTTTAACGGGTTAAGAGTAGACAGTGTGTAACGGGTTAAGAGTAGACAGTGTGTAACGGGTTAAGAGTAGACAGTGTTTAACGGGTTAAAAGTAGACAGTGTTTAACGGGTTAAGAGTAGACAGTGTTTAACGGGTTAAGAGTAGACAGTGTGTAACGGGTTAAGAGTAGACAGTGTTTAACGGGTTAAGAGTAGACAGTGTTTAACGGGTTAAGAGTAGACAGTGTTTAACGGGTTAAGAGTAGACAGTGTGTAACGGGTTAAGAGTAGACAGTGTGTAACGGGTTAAGAGTAGACAGTGTTTAACGGGTTAAGAGTAGACAGTGTGTAACGGGTTAAGAGTAGACAGTGTGTAACGGGTTAAGAGTAGACAGTGTTTAACGGGTTAAGAGTAGACAGTGTTTAACGGGTTAAGAGTAGACAGTGTGTAACGGGTTAAGAGTAGACAGTGTGTAACGGGTTAAGAGTAGACAGTGTTTAACGGGTTAAGAGTAGACAGTGTTTAACGGGTTAAGAGTAGACAGTGTTTAACGGGTTAAGAGTAGACAGTGTTTAACGGGTTAAGAGTAGACAGTGTTTAACGGGTTAAGAGTAGACAGTGTTTAACGGGTTAAGAGTAGACAGTGTGTAACGGGTTAAGAGTAGACAGTGTGTAACGGGTTAAGAGTAGACAGTGTTTAACGGGTTAAGAGTAGACAGTGTTTAACGGGTTAAGAGTAGACAGTGTGTAACGGGTTAAGAGTAGACAGTGTGTAACGGGTTAAGAGTAGACAGTGTTTAACGGGTTAAGAGTAGACAGTGTGTAACGGGTTAAGAGTAGACACATGATGCTTCTATTATAAAAATAAAACATTACTCTAACTATGATCAACCTTACAAACCATTGCTACTGTCAAAATAATACCATAGTTTACCATTCATCGTACAATGATCAACACAGAAATGACAGACAGATGGTAAAAGCGCTTTATATTCTCGAGGGTTTGATGGTTTACTGTGGTATTTACAGTAAACGCTCTCAGCCTGTCAGGCGTCAGTGGCCCGATGGCGCGGTGAATGCAGTGCCGGAGAATGAGGAGTATGAGTATGTTTTACCTGGATCTGGTGTCAGAAGCGGCTCGGTTCCGTCCCTCTGCCCTCCGCCCTCCTCTATTCGAGTCTGATTTAAATCAATGATCCAGAATTGAAGCCCAAACTGGCCGAACGCGCTTCCCTCAGTGAGAAACCCAGGACGCCGCCATCTTCCTTCTGCCACCAGCAGGGCAGTGCGCATGCGCACGACCGCACTCTCACGCGTGTGTCAGCTGACGGGCTTGACAGGAAGTAGAGATTCTAGATCTGCAGTCTCTCTACACACTGATCTGAGTGTAATGAACATGCTACTGTGAAGGTGAAAGTGTTTAAAATATATACAACATATTATATAACATTTTAAAATATTTAGTTTTTAAGCAAGATGTATTTTATTTATTTATTTTTATAATTTTTTAATTATTATTTATTTATTTATTGAAACTATCATTTCTTTTAATTACTTATAGTCACTATTAGTTAATTATTTAGTTATTTGCTTTTATAAAATAAAATGTATTGTACTTGTAATTGTTATAAATTAATTGTAAATCCAATTGTAGTTCTTTTTAATCATTTTTATTTACTAATTTTAAATCATTTTTCTTTTAAAATATTTTGTATTTATTTAGTTATTAATTGTTTATAAAAAATATTAAAATTAATTAATTTTGTAATTGTAATCAAATTAAGTTAGTTTAGCCCGGGCCGTCTGAGAGAAACCGAGTAACAGCGACTCTAAACCTTACTTTGTTCATTTACATTTTTCATTTGCAAGCTTTTTATTAAATGTCCTGATAATCTACTGATCTTCTTCTCCTCTCATAACGGGTTCAACATAAATTCGAATTCATTTCCATTACCATTTCAATAATAAAATACATGATAAAAAATAGTGATTTAATTGCAGTTAATGAAATAAACTATTGAATAAACAATTGAATCCATTCTGGCTTGTGTTGTCTGGTGATGAGGATAGGTGAGCCGCTTCTGACGGTCGAGTATTTTTGTCTGTATTTGTTGCTGTTTGTGTTCGACACAGTTTCAGTGACACCAAAATAATGTCAAAAAGCAAAAGCTGTCTGATACAGAATGACAGAAAGATCTGCAGTGCTGATGTGCTGAATTCAAAGAAGTGCATGAGAAAATGCTGAAGGGTTTAATGGGATTGTCCTCTTGTAAAACAGTCCAGAGAGAATCAGCGGTTCAGGGGCCACGATTGGGAACAAACTCAGGGTTACGGGGTCAGTCACACGCTGAGAACTAGGAGTTCAGCTGTGACATCAGGCGCCAACAGCCAATCACACGCTGAGAACTAGGAGTTCAGCTGTGACATCAGGCGCCAACAGCCAATCACACGCTGAGAACTAGGAGTTCAGCTGTGACATCAGGCGCCAACAGCCAATCACACGCTGAGAACTAGGAGTTCAGCTGTGACATCAGGCACCAACAGCCAATCACACGCTGAGAACGAGGAGTTCAGCTGTGACATCAGGCACCAACAGCCAATCACACGCTGAGAACGAGGAGTTCAGCTGTGACATCAGGAGCCAACAGCCAATCACACGCTGAGAACGAGGAGTTCAGCTGTGACATCAGGCGCCAACAGCCAATCACACGCTGAGAACTAGGAGTTCAGCTGTGACATCAGGCACCAACAGCCAATCACACGCTGAGAACGAGGAGTTCAGCTGTGACATCAGGAGCCAACAGCCAATCACACGCTGAGAACGAGGAGTTCAGCTGTGACATCAGGCGCCAACAGCCAATCACACGCTGAGAACGAGGAGTTCAGCTGTGACATCAGGCACCAACAGCCAATCACACGCTGAGAACGAGGAGTTCAGCTGTGACATCAGGCACCAACAGCCAATCACACGCTGAGAACGAGGAGTTCAGCTGTGACATCAGGCACCAACAGCCAATCACACGCTGAGACCGAGGAAATTCACATCTCTCTCTCGCTGCAGAATATTACCAGATTGGAAAATATTAGGAATTTAAACAATAGTTTATACATTTGATAAAGGTAAATTTAACATTTAAAATTGTACATGTGTGATAGATTAAGGATATAATAATTACAGACGTAAATAATATCTAAATCAAACAAAAATATTATTCTAAATAAGACTTCCTAAAAGCCGAAATCTTTTGTTTTTAAAACTCATTTGTTATGTGTGACCAAATGAGTGGTGACTTTATCGCATCAGACATGTGACACTTTGCTCACAGCTGATTGGTCCAAGTTGGGTTGGCAGTTCTGGAGGGTCACCTGACCCGGGCCAGGGTAGCCGTGGAGCGTCAGTTACTATGGCGATGAACACCGCTAAAAGCCAAACCACTTTCATGTTTCCTAAAACCCAGGATTGGCACAAACTAAACTGAAACACATCGGGCTGTCCACCTAACCTTCATGGACCCAAGTGTGTTTAAACCCGTCAAACTGGTGCCGGAAGAGCCTGGACTCTCCATATCCTCACAGAAGCTGCACTGAAACAACAACCACAGGTTCGGCTGTGGGGAAAAGATCATATAAAGTGATTTAATAAACAGAGCCAGAGGAATCGGGTCAGGGAACCACACATGATACTGTGACTGAATATAATCAATGAGAAGAGGTCGTGACCCCGTGCAGGAGACGAGAAAGTCCTGGTTTCCTCAACATCAATCGCTCCCTTTGTGCTCCAGCTTTAGAAACGGACATAAGACGCACATCTCGTCCGTCACAGCACACACACACACACATCAGAGATCACACACTACTGTCTTTACATGACAGAAAGAGTCGTACTTTTAGGAGTTCGCAAATGACTATAAACAAATGTTTATTGTTTACATTAAAGAACTAATGAAATTGGCCAGTATGAACATGAAGGATTCAGTGAATAAATCGGCAAACAGAAAGTCTGTGTCGACTTCAAATAAACAACTAAAACTGTCTCTGCACTGAAGAAAGCGTGTTACTTGCTTAGAAGAAACAATGACAACACTGTCAACAACCATCAAAACCAAGACATGATGATGATTCTTTTTTGAAGTGTAACATATATAATCACACATGGTCGAATCTTCTACATCCTCCTCACAGGCCTGAGAACATCTGCTTGATCTCTCAGATCATCAGTCATGGTGAGAAGAAGGATCATTAGATCATGTGATAGTGAATATAGTAAACCTGAGGAACTCACCGAGACTGAAGGTAGAGAGGAAACATGCTGTCGTCTGCGTCGCCTCCACATGAGCAGTGACGGACCGTACAGAGCATCTGATCTCGAGCATGTGCTGCCCGTTACACTAATGCAGTTAGTGACCCGCCGACACACAAAACACACATTCACACAGTCTCGGCCTCCACTGACGGATGTGGAGCGCTGCGAACTATATCCGCTTCACATGGAGGCAGTGTAGAGTACAGTAGAGTAGAGTAGAGTAGAGTACAGTAGAGTAGAGTACAGTACAGTAGAGTAGAGTACAGTACAGTACAGTAGAGTACAGTACAGTAGAGTAGAGTACAGTAGAGTACAGTAGAGTACAGTAGAGTAGAGTACAGTAGAGTAGAGCTGTAGAGTAGAGTACAGTAGAGTACAGTAGAGTAGAGCTGTAGAGTAGAGTACAGTAGAGTAGAGTACAGTAGAGTAGAGCTGTAGAGTAGAGTACAGTAGAGTACAGTAGAGTACAGTAGAGTAGAGCTGTAGTGTAGAGTACAGTAGAGTAGAGTACAGTAGAGTACAGTACAGTAGAGTACAGTAGAGTACAGTAGAGTAGAGCTGTAGAGTAGAGTAGAGTACAGTAGAGTACAGTACAGTAGAGTACAGTAGAGTACAGTAGAGTAGAGCTGTAGAGTAGAGTAGAACATCATGTTTATAAAGAGAAATATCATCATCATCATCATCATCATCATCATCACAATCATCAGTCTCATTGATTTATCCAGATTAATGAACATCTGTCAGTAACCATAGAAACACTCCAGACTTCACGCTGTAAGACTGATTTCAGATAAATAGTACATATATGAATTCAATATTCTCATTCAATACTGTCACATTAAGGATTACTGTGTAATTACTGTGTAAAAGTTTTAAAACATTAATGAAAACAGCTGCACTTATTTTCATTACCAAGTAGCTGGAAAATATTGAAATGCTGAGAATACAAAGACACGATACAAAACTAAATGAAGCTCTGGAAGGAAAGAGCCAGTCATTCATCTCTACACACGTTCAGTTTCCTCAGATCTCGAATCCTCCACACTGAGCTCAGCGTGAACACAACTAAAGTCTGTTCAGAAACAACATCTGAAAAGATATTACACAAAACACAAACTGCTTTCCCCTCTGTTGAACTGTCACTGTTAGCATAAATGACACACAGATGACTAAAGTCGACAGATTTGACTGATGGATCTGTGTAAAATAAAATAATGATGCTGCCATCTTTCTGAAGTCACTTTTATCCTAATGTAATTTGGCTCCAAATCTCCAAAAACCCTCCTCTACAAAACAGCGGATGAGTAAATATTCAGTAAACATTTAAAGTGGAATATATCAATGGTTTAGCGTATTTATTCCATGATTAATAAATTCTGGCTGGATCGTGTTGAGTCAGGAAATGTGCGGATGGCGCCCTCTTATGCATATAATTAACGTTATTCTTTTCTTTAGAAATAGAATTCTTTAATTCATAGCTAATATTATGCACATATTATATATAACCTCACAAACAACATGTAGGCTACTTCATTTTTGTAATCTGATGACATTGGCTAATCTAGATAATGTGATATCAGTTCCTCAGTAATCCACTGCGAACTCTAGTGCACTTCTCTCGCACCCTACAGACTGGCGCCCTCATCAGGTCACGGAGAACATAACTCATGACTCATAATAACTAATTTCCTCCAGCACAATATGTATTGTTGCCATACGGAGATTATTGAGTTGTCCGTCACAGTCTCTCTGGCTGGTTTTCTGTAAAGCCGATTTGAAAGAATGAAAGCGTCGCATAAACATGAACTGGTGTTGGGTTGATTCTGTTGTTGTGAGAGGGAGAGGGAGAGGGAGAGAGAGAGAGAGAGAGAGAGAGAGAGAGAGAGAGAGAGAGAGAGAGAGGGAGAGAGAGAGGGAGAGGGAGAGGGAGAGGGAGAGGGAGAGAGAGAGAGAGAGAGAGAGAGAGAGAGAGGAGAGGGAGAGGAGAGGGAGAGAGAGGGAGAGGGAGAGGAGAGAGAGAGGGAGAGGGAGAGGGAGAGAGAGAGGGAGAGGGAGAGGGAGAGGGAGAGAGAGAGAGAGAGAGAGAGATTGCAGTGAAGTGACATGAGGGAGAATAACACACACACACGGGAGATGAGGAGGGGTTCTCACCTTCATCATCCTCTTCATCACTGCCTTCAGTCTGGAGCCTTCAGAATTGCTGGATCTCATGCCTATGAGTCGACTGTAGGAATAACTCTGGACTAACTCTGGACTAACCCTGGAATAACTCTGTTCGACCTTCATGGGTTGATTTTCAAGTAATATTTTCTTGCCTGCAGGTTTACTCCTGTAAACATGATCCTCCAATAAACATTAAAAACACTGCACCTTTATTGGATCTCTTATCTTTGATCATCTTGGAGTATTGTTCTTGATTTTTTTGTTCAAATTATTTTTTCAGATTTCAAAATTTGGATTCTAACATAAAAAAGTAACATGCGAAAAAGTAATAGGACTTAGGCCTAATAGGTTGATTTTATTGTATTTAATTTTTTTTTTTAAACGACAATTACAAGAACAAGCGCATCATACAAAATTCATGAGCGCGCGCCTGTGTGTGTGTGTGTGTGTGTGTTATATTCCAGGTTCTCCAGTGTGGATCTGTCTGCAGTCCCAGCGGATCGGGAGAGTCTGATGATGACACTAATGAGATGTTACTCACTCGCTGAACGTTTGAGAACAGCGCCTCAGAAACACAGTACACGAGTTTACCTGCTGTGAAGAGAAGTGAGTGTGACCGCACACACACACTTAGAAGAAGCAGACATATGATGAAACCTTATGGTTCAGCTTTGGCGTCTGTCGCTTTAAATGCTGGAGCTCTGTAGAGCAGGATGGAATCTGATTGGCTGTCCTGTCAGTGTTTCATCGTTCGTCATGCATTCTGGAAAATATTTCAGTGACAGGATTCGTCATCGTTATAGTTGTTCTGTGGACGATTTACACTTCTACATCTTTATAATAACTGTTAAAGTTATCATCATTGGTGTGAACGGGTCTAAGTGTTCAAATGCTTATTCTGCACAACCACGCTTTCAGAGATTTAAAGAAGCATTGATATTCAACATTATTTACTGTAGAGATAGGGATATGTTTGGTCTAAATAGTTGTGAGTTATTGAATAATAAGTTGTGTTTGTGTTTTCTAGACTGGTAAAGTTTAACTATACTAGTCACTTAAGAAATTTTGAATAAGTACGTTTATATTTAGGTACTAAGTACTATTGAATAGATACTAGTCACTATTGTAATAAGTACTAGTAACTTTTGTAATACTATTATACAAGCAACAAAAATAATAAGTAAAACATATTTAAAAAGGCTTGTAATAAAGTGTGGTTCTAAATGACCAAGTAAAGTGTTTTATACCACATGATTGTCATTTGCTGACCACAGGTGAAGCGTTATACATCATCTTTATTGTATGATGAGCTCAGACATGGACACAGATCGAACCCTCCGGCGCGGAGAAGCGCTCGACTGCATGATGTGGACACGCGTACAGTGCAGATATTACTACAGTGGGTTTGCCAAGCAAAAAATACAACAAAAACATTCTATGAACACTTTGTGTTTTGTTTCATGCTAAGTGAAATGATGAACTGCTTTCTTCGTAATGATACTGTAATTTGCCATTCTTTAAAACATTATTTCAGCCCAGAAAACCTAATCCATAATAAGAAATCATTTCTAAATCATTCTGGGAAAACAATCTCATCGATCCTTCATTATCTGATTACAGCAAAACTCGGTTGTGGATATGGACTGATGATTTTTCACCCAACAATCAAATTCTTCAACCATTGGGACTTACATGATGTGACTAAAGCATTATTGTTGATCTTTTTCTGCTGTATGAAACTTCACAAGTGTCATACAACAGGAAACACAGTGTTAAAGGATACTAATGTGAATATCTCAGTCTTTACTGTCACTTTATAAAGTTTTAGATTGGTAAGAATTTTCAATGAAGCCTTTTCTGCTCACCAAGGCTGCATTTATTTTATCCAAAATACAGCAAAAACAGATAAAAAGGTCGCAATTACCTTTTTTATTCTGTGTTGGAAACAAGCTTCCATAGAAAGCAGATTAGGGTGAACTCACAGGAGGTGACCTGGACCGTGCCGAAAGCTCGTGACCCCCAGAGTCTGGTTCGGTTAGTGTGATCGTTAGCCGCGATGCGCGTGTAGTGTGATCGCTGACCACAGCTAACACTGGTGTGAGCGCTACTGTCATCATTACGACAGCAAGCATCTTCTATTACAACCTACCTGGACAGTACACTTTTCAATTACTTTGATTAAATCGAGTATATTTAGGTTTACAACAGGTCTGGTTCCTTCCTAATTGATACACAGGAATTGTAGATAGTACAAGTAAAGATGCAAATTCCTCCATCAAAGTCATTTTCTGATACGTGCCGCATAATCAACATTGCTGCATGGCGTAAATTAGCGTGGCGTTTACTTTAAAACAAAAAGCTGCACGGTAAACGGCGTAAGCGTGTTCCAGCCCCAAAAGTTGTATAGGGGGACGATTATGCCAGGGCTCGGGACAAGACAACCATGCCAAGTGTGAGTCACACCCTTAACAGCTAACACCCTTAGCTTGCAATAATATTTCAAAATACAACTCTTTTACTGAACAAATGCAGTCTTGGTGAGCAGAAGAGACTTCTTTTAAAAACATCGTATCGATGCAAAACTTTGGAACGGTATCCTGAAGGCATTGTAGTAAAAAATGACACATGTTAGATTAGACATGGTGCAGACTGTCACAGATTGACATTCAATTCGTGTGCCTATTTCTTTCATTTAAACTTTTACTTGGTTTGCAACCCAAATTTGTGCAAAATACAACACAAATATCAAACAGACACAAGAGATTTAGGACAACAGCTGGCCAGCAGCTAATCAGTCAGAGAACCTTTGATACCCGAGCTGCCTCATCAGGAACCCACAGGTGTGCTCTATGAGTCTGATGTCTCTCCTTGGCAGGTTTCGCCTCCATATGTTGATGTTGGCTGGTGATATGTCCCCTTCATACATCAAGTTATACAAGTTTGTGGAGGTGGTGAACATGAGCTGATTCAGGGCCGAGGGAGATACGGGGACTCCGAGGAAGGAGTGCATCTTCTCGGCTGTGTCCTGAGGATAATCTACAACATCCTCAAACCTGACCTGAAGAAAGGACTCTTCGGATAAGGTGGACGTGACTCTGAGGACGGCAGCCGTGTGGGCGAGCCACAGGTGGGCCAGCAACAGCACAGGATCGGTCTCTGAACGAGATATGAGGAGCCACAGCGCTCTGAACTCGGCTGCGAATGCGGTCGGACACCCGTCACTGACCGGATCTTCTTTGAAAAGGAGGGCTAGATGCTGAGGAATGTTCTTGAGCGAGTAAAGGCTAGGTTTGCTATTATACAGCATCAGATAAACCCACGCACGAGGGTCCCTGATGACGTAGATGGCCCTCAGAGATGGGCCGAGGACTTCTTGGAGAAAGGGCAGCTTTAGAGCCCAGCTGCCGCTGCACAGGTTGAGGACGACACGGGCATTAGGGTAGTCCACCGTGTGTCTCCTCAACTCCCTCACATACTCCACATCCCTGTCCACTCGCACACGACCTTTCTTTTCAGCCCTGGACTCTCGTCTCCTCAGTCTCTTCCTCTTGTCCTGGGAAAGACTGACTCTTTGGGCCGGCTTCATGCGGCTGGTGTCATGGAGTGGGATATTTTGCAGGAATAAGTGGGTGTTGTGGACCAGTGAATGTAGCCAGCCCTGGATCATTTTAAAACGCCCATACTGTGCTTCTGAGCGTGTCCATTCACAAGCATCTACTAAAGAGTCAAACTCAAATTCTGTTTCAGGTATATCCAAGTGTTCTGTGGGGATGCGAAGGTAAACAAAGTCTGTGTTGTTGTAGAAAAGGTGCTTAAGGATGTCCGACCCGGAGCCAGGCAGCGAGGTTATCACCACAGTGGGGAGAGGGAGTTGATGCTGGTCATAAAGGGTCATTTGTTTGCTGAGCTCCGGGTCTGTGGCGGAACCGTGCCACTTTACTCCACATAGGAGCTGATCGCAGCTGTTGGAGACAAACAGGAGCTCGCTTATCCACAGCATTAAGACAGAAAGCAAAGCGTAACGCATCAGTCTGCTAAAGCAAGCGTACAACTTGCGCTGTAGGGTCAGGAAAACAATCGCCACACACAGTATTACCCCAGCTGCAACATTCACCGTAACTCCAAAGTCGAACAAATGATTGTGTAACTTGGTCTGTTTGGGGACAAGCTGTGTCCCCAAGCCAAACCGGACTATCTGATGTCTGTCTTCCACTTTAGCGTAACCCCCAAACCCAAGATAGCTTGAACGTGCCCCAATGTCTTTGTGATTGGTTACTATCGAAACTATTTTCTCAGTATTGTTGATGGTGAGAGAAAGTTTGAGCCCATTCTTACTGCTTTCAATGAACCTACAGTCGGAAACTTTCACGTAGGGCCCGTGCATCACGTACGCCATTCTACTGACCGAATCGGTGAAAGGAAAGGAGACATTGATAAACTGTGTCCACCTCTTTTTAAACTCTGCCTCCTGCTCAGCCTCCTGTATTTGAGTGTCAGGACTGTGTCCCTGACTGTCAAACCAGAACATCTTGTAATGAGCATCCCAGACGTCCATCAGCACCCCATTGTACCTGTCTGAGAAACTATGGGGCACATATTTAAAGTCGATATCCAGGTTGTGAAAGAACGCACTGGCCATGTTCACTGGCGAGTCGTGTCTTTTCTCAACATGGTCGACCACCAGGAGAGTCTGTGAGTTGAGGAGCACCAGGGCTCGGTACACACTCTTCAGTCTCATGGCTGAGGAATACGCAGCGGCCGCTTCGCCGCTCACGAACATGGTGTCTCCGTGGGCAGAAGCGGCGACCAGCTCTCCTGCCGAGTCTCCGACCCCGTCGTCGGTCCAGCGCAGCCACTTCGCACATTCGCCAAGCTGACCTTCCCAGGGGATGTTACACTGGCTTGTCGGGGAAGGGCTGAACACTAATACGTTGTTTAGGAAGCTGTATTTGGGGCCGTATAAAGCCTCGGAAACAAATACTTGTCCATTAGGGGCGAAAGTAAATGAGTTTTGGTCTGGGTGCTCGTGACCAGGGTTGAAGCTGTTCCACCCGTTCACCCACGAGTAAGGCTTAGCATGGACAATGTCAAACACTGCCCGGCCACCAAGCTTTCCAGATTTAAATGAGACAAAGGTGTTGCCCTGAGCCACAGATAAACCCGCGCCATAAGTCACCACGCCCCAGTTGGAGAATATGTGCATCCTGGCCTTACTGTGACCGTAAGGGGGTTGTGGCGTGAGGTCGGCATTATACCAGATAAACTCTGTGTGAAGCGTCGTCCAGCGCTGGGCCAAGGACTGACCCATGGGACCATCTCTAGGCCTGTGCTTCCTAATCTGCTGTGCCAGCCAATTCCCCGACCCATTTTTGATCACAAAAGTATCTAAAAAGACTAACTGGCTCTCTGGTCCGTAGAACCAGTTATAGTTGGAGTCCCCTATACCAACCGTTCTCTGGAACCCGGGAAGCAACGTGGCGTAATAAAACCAGAAGTGAGTGCGCAGCCAGTTGTTCTGTGTGTGGTCTATGTTGAAGTGGCGCTGCGCTAGGAAAACATACTGCGTAACGGACTTAGCCGTGTAGCTCCCATACGCAACTCCCTCGTCCAGAGAGCCGTCTACAACATGATTTAACAGAAACATTGTCTTCTCCATGTAATTTACAGAAACATGTTTCCAAACCATGGACTCAGTGACGTCATGTGCGCCCACGACTATTGCTCCGGTCAGAATAGCCAGAATATTAGTGGTTTGGTGGTTCTGAAGGAACTGTTTCCCCCAGCCCCGGTACTTTGATGCCTCGTACAGCTCTCTGGTTTCAGCACAAATCTTCTTCAAGTACAGGTCTCGGCGCTGCTGGTCCAGGAACGAGTAGATGAAGTCAAACGCAGTAGCAAATCCAGTGAGCGAATGAGCCATTGGACCTTCATCGTTGGGTGCACTGGTTACTCTCCAGTCCGGATATTGCGACATTCGGTCCATGAACTTCCTCAGGAAGAGCAGAGCAGAAGAGTCCTCGGGATACAGTAAACAGTACAGGGCCAGCGCTGGGAGGTTGTTCCCATAAATCTCATTCCACTTGCTGGTGAACTCCTCATGCTTTGTGGGTGGCATGTAGAGCGGCCCGGTCGAGAGCATCGTCATCACAGCGGTCCGGATGACTTTAAAAATCTGGCTATGAGTTGTAGTTGACCTTTGTCTCATCAGTGGTACATCGTCTTGGTTAAAGTACAAGTTAGGATGGAGATTAGAGGCTTGGAGTTTCCGTAGCTCCGCTGGGCCTTTCTCGTCGAGCTGGAACTCTCCAAACTCACTAAAAATATCTTTTGCTGAGGCATTAAAGACTCCGGAGAATGCAGGTCCCACTGCTAGAAATAGGGACGCTACAAATGTAGGCCACGCTAGGGACCCCAGAACCACCGTCCACAGCATGTTTCTGTTCATCCGTGCTTGTCTGGCTATAGCGCTTCGCTTTGGATCTGGGGTGCCTCTCCCCACTTTACCAGCAGTTTCTTCATGGCATACATTCAGTTGTTATTGACTGCGTTTTCTTTGGCCTCCACAGCCTGATACGCTGTTGAACAATAGAAACAAAATATGAGTGAAATTCTTGCAATTCACCAATATTAAAAATCATTGTAATTAGGGATGGGCAACGATTAATCGCGATTAATCGCATCCAAAATAAAAGTTTGTGTTTACGTAATATACAGTATGTGTGTGTGGTGTGTGTAATTATTTTGTATATATAAATACACACACATGCATGTATATATTTAAGAAATATTTGCATGTATATACTTTATATATATTTATACATAATTAATATTATGTATAAATATAAATATTTGATATATTAAGAACACATTTTTCTTAAATATATACATGCATATGTTATTATTTATATATACAAAATAATTATACACACCACACACACATATATCATGTAAACACAAACTTTTATTTTGGATGCGATTAATTGCGATTAATCGTTGGCCATCCCTAATTGTAATGTTAAAGGGGTTATGCCAGGGGAGGGTGATATGACCAAAATCCTATATTGTCTATTTTATCTTACTTTACTTTTTTATTTGCTTGAATAATATACCAAAATGTTACATACCAGTTTCATTTCGCAAGTGTCTACACCAAGTTTCTACAAATCACAGCAAAAACTACACTAACTAATGTGGGTAAAAAGTAGACAGTAATAAAAAAAAAAAAATAAAGACAACTGAAGCAAATAACAAACAATGTGATGAATAAATTAAATAGAACCAAATAAATAAATACAAAATAAATGAACAGTGCTTTAAGTTTTTCAGGTCACTCAAACAGTTTCATCCAAGAAAGAAATTCAACAGAAATTGATAAAAGCTGCATTATTTTCTCTGTACGAATACAGTGCATTACTTCTCTGGAAACCCATGTCTCTCCACATCAGAAGGATCAATATTAAGAAAGAGCTGAAGGTTATTATAACGAAGCACCTGATCACAGTGCAGGATTGTGTTGTTCAGCTGTTTATGAACCATTAAGAAGGCTTTGCAAATACCCTGTCATTGGATGGAAACTGATCCTGGACTGACAGCAAACCGCTGCTTTCGCTCTAATGTTTCATTCTGATCTGCTGATGTAATATTTATGGCTTTAGAGTCAGAATGTGCTGACTTTCAGTGTTATTGGTGTTTGTTTCGGTGTGTAATGCTTCAGCAGACTGTAGTATTTGTACTTTAGAGATGATCAAGGTCAGTTTATTTATGGCTGTATTTGAGCAATTATTCACCATCGTTGGGTTACAAATGAACAAAGACATTTGTGCTCCCGTTACAGCTCCCTCGTTCTTACCTAATTCACAATTTTGAGTTGCTAAAGAGTCACAGAGGTGATGCTTAAACACGAGAGGTTTGCTGATTGCCAGCCTGATGATTGCTACATACAATTATAAAGAGAATATCATTATAATTGTGTGTTTGGGACATGGCTTTTAATAAGAAGACTTTTGTTTTTGTAATCAGGCTCTCAAAAATTATATACTACAAATTTCGATTTAATTTTATTGGCCAATATATTGGTTTTCAAATATAAAAAATCATTGGTTATCATGGCTGCATTATATATATATATATATATATATGTGTGTGTGTGTGTGTGTGTGTGTGTGTGTGTGTGTGTGTGTGTTTAAACATTTAAACCAATAGACCTCGATCACAATCAGCACTTCTGAGAATATAGAAACTAAAATGGCCCTCTTTTATATTTGACTAAGTGCATCATGTGTATCTGAAGTGCACTGTGAACACACTATTTATACTACAGACAAGAAATGTCCAGGGTTTTTGTTTTTTATACTGTTATACTCTTACTTTCTTGATTTCATCATTCCTACATGAAGCACTCTATGATGAAGGGTTTGAAAACACATCCACGTCACGATCCTTCATTTCTCATGCAAAGACAGCAGCCAATCAGAACACTGGCTGTTCACACTGAAGTGCCACTCGAAACAGACAGAAAATGGTCATTACTAAATAAATGTTAAAAATCCCTGTCATGACCCCTTTAACACCAGTCTGTGAACTTACATGTGGTAAAGAGCTCCGGAAATGTCCAATCTGAGATCAGCAGAGGAAGAGATGAAGAGGAATGGAGTGCAATAATGAGGTGCGACTCGGTAATCCATTCATTTGTCAGAAAAATCCGACCTAGTTGTCAGTAATCCATTAAACTGTGCTGTCAGGTGATATGCGCGCGTGTGCACGAGCATCTGCCCATCATCATCATCATCATCATCATCGATCCTCCATCAATCACTGACCTCTGATCAGAACACACACACACACACGACAGCCCCATGATGCATCACTCAGGCTCGGGTCTGTGTTCCTCAGGAGTGAAAACATGTCGGTGCCTGTTATCCGCCCGCGGGCGCGCGCATTCGCCGTGCACTGCAGACAGATGTAGAGAAACAGCGCAAGTTAATGGAAAGTTCGAGTAGAAATGGAGAAAAGGCACAATCCACGGCATCTTCAATCACGACTATTCCAGTGTCCGCCTAATAAACCTCGGAGATGAGAGTTCTGGTGTGTGTGTGTTACCGCGGGATCTCATCGAGCCTGATGTTCTTCTGCCATTAGTGTCTGCGGCTCCGTCTGACGTTACCATGGCGACCGCTGACAGTAGAGGGCGCTCACACACACACACACACACGCTCTCTCTCTCTCTCTCACACACACACATAGAAATTCATGTTTCGTCTGGTTGTGCGTGTAACAGCATGTGTTTGTATAGTAAGCCAACATCATGTCAGATATACTGCACACACACACACACACAAACACCATCTGACTGACATCATGTGTCGTTCTGTTGATGAGTCGGCTGTGTGTATTACTAACGGCCAGACATATTGAACATCAACACATAGACGTCATGATGTGTGATTATTACTGTAAACCATGATCATCGTGGCTCTTCTGATGTGATCTCTGACCTCTATGTCTCTGACCCAGTCCTTCAGATCCAGGTTTGTCTCGTTTCTCCGGCTCCGGAATCCTCACGACTCTCGCACTCGTGTTGTTTGAAGACGTAAGAGTGTGTGTCACTCACCGATCAAAAAAAGTTTAGGCGGGACAAAACCGTGGGCCGGGTTCGGGCAGATAATCATGTTGGTTACACTGGTCCGGGCTTTAAAAGCCACGGGTCGGGTCGGGTCGGGTCGGGTCGGGCTATAATTGTCAGGTCCGCTGAGAACTAAGTGTGCTCGTTGCACCGCGGCGTTGGACTATTTTCTTTAATCTTCTTTAAGCGCAACAGAGCAACTGCGTCTAAAGTGCTGGAAAAGAGAGAGTTAAAGTTCCTGTCACGATATGGAGTTCTTCTGAGCTATCCGGGATGCTGAGATGATGGAACTGATCAGGAAGATTATTGATAAAGCAATCTTTAGTGGCAGAGGTTAGATCTAACATCGGCTTTGCTGCTTTGGCTAAGTGAAGTTTACACAAGACCAGATAGTGATCTGAGATGTCATCGCTCTGCTGCAGAATTTCAACGGCACCAACATCTATTAATATTAGATCTAGAGTATGATTACGACGGCGAGTGGGTCCAGACACGTGTTAGTGTTTAGTGGACTCCAATAGTGTTTACATCGTCTTTAAATACCAATCCCAGTGCATCTTGTTCATTATCTACATGAATATTAAAATCACCAACAATTAGGACTTTATCTGCAGCCAGGGCTAACTCTGAGAGAAAGTCTGCAAATTCTTTAATAATTTCATCATTTACACTATATATTGTTACACTAAGCACAAACACTTCAAAAGAATTAAATTAAACCAGCCTGTGCTTTAAACCAGTCTAAACTATAAAACCAGTCCAAACCAGCCTGTGCTTTAAACCAGTCTATACTATAAAACCAGTCCAAACCAGCCTGTGCTTTAAACCAGTCTAAACTATAAAACCAGTCCAAACCAGCCTGTGCTTTAAACCAGTCTATACTATAAAACCAGTCCAAACCAGCCTGTGCTTTAAACCAGTCTATACTATAAAACCAGTCCAAACCAGCCTGTGCTTTAAACCAGTCTAAACTATAAAACCAGTCCAAACCAGCCTGTGCTTTAAACCGGTCTATACTATAAAACCAGTCCAAACCAGCCTGTGCTTTAAACCAGTCTAAACTATAAAACCAGTCCAAACCAGCCTGTGCTTTAAACCAGTCTAAACTATAAAACCAGTCCAAACCAGTCTGTGCTTTAAACCAGTCTAAACTATAAAACCAGTCCAAACCAGCCTGTGCTTTAAACCAGTCTAAACTATAAAACCAGTCCAAACCAGCCTGTGCTTTAAACCAGTCTATACTATAAAACCAGTCCAAACCAGCCTGTGCTTTAAACCAGTCTAAACTATAAAACCAGTCCAAACCAGCCTGTGCTTTAAACCAGTCTAAACTATAAAACCAGTCCAAACCAGCCTGTGCTTTAAACCAGTCTAGAACTCTACTTCCAGGAACCAGAAGCAATGCATGGACCAAATCTTTGAACTGTACAACCTTTCTAAAATCACCTTCATTAAAATTGTAACCCTTCTCGATTTATGAATTTGATTCATCCAGTATCATCTTACTTTATTAAAAAACATAATTTTGCTCCGATCAGACAGTTAAGTCATGGGTCTTTAGATGGGAAACAGCATTGGCTATCAGTCATGAGGAGATCAGTCTGTGGCGACACCCACGAATATTAATATAGATCATTAATTAAACACACTGCCTTAATGAACGTGTCCGGTGTGAACCGTCAGTATTACAGGAACCGCGGATCTGCTCTGAAAGCCGTCGGTTATACACAATATTTCCTCCTTACCAACAATAAATGCTTTAGAGAAAGAACGGTTCCAATTATACTGTTGCAATAATCAGTCGATGCTCTAGAACGCAGGAAACCTGGGACATTAGTCGCCAAGAGTGAAGTGAAACGTCTTTTTACAAATGTTTGCACATTTTGAATATTAATATTAGATATAATTGTAACACTTGGAAGACTAATAAAAATAATTTTAATTGAAGAATAGTGTTACTGTGATGACGTGTGGAGATGTTCATTAGTCTGGGATGTGAAATAAGGACAGAACATATTTGTGCTTAAATCTCCAATAATCTGCGTGAGTGCCCCGGTTACCGTCACATCTGGACATGTGGCAAAAAAAGTGACTATTTTAATATCTTTGTTACATTTAGTCACTATAGTAATAATTATAAATTATGCATGATTTCATGCAACCAACCAAAACTCTATTCCTACAGTAAGTGCGTTAATGTAAACCAAAGCGTTCACTAATTAAAGAGCCGACACATCTTACCCGACGCTGCCCCGACCATATCTATCAAACAACACATTTGAGACGGCATATTAAATAAAAAAAAACAGGAGTCTATTATTATATTTCATTACCATTAAACAGACACAGATCTCACATTCAGCTAATTATAATTACATACAAAAAGTCTACTTTATCATGATACGGATGTGAAGGAAGAACACAGGAGATATAGAGACAAAGAAACGTTTAATGAACAGATCACAAACAGTAAGACGATTGATCTGTCAAAATACGATGATCATTAGGAGGCATTGAAGGGAATGTGAAGGCAAAGTTAGCGAAAAAAACAACATTACATCATCACTGAAGGCTGACGCTTGTTCAGCATCCACACACAAGGGGGCGCTCTTCAGCTGGGGCTCAAACAGCAAACACACCCTGGAAAAGTATGTGTGTGAGAGATCAGCGGCCTTACTCACACACACACTTACACACAAACTCTCTCTCTCTCTCTTGCACACACACACACCCACTCTCTCTCTCTCTCTCACTCACACACACCTTGTAACAGCAGCTCCGCTCCAACGTCTCCTTGCACTGTATGCTGTGTCACACACACACTTTTACAACTAGTTTTAGGAACCTGAAAAAAGTCTTGACTTTCCATTTTCATGAATGCAGTAAATGCAGTTTCTGAGTAAATGTTGAACAGCTGCTCTACCTCTAAAACACAGACGCAGGACAGCGCCGTACGGAGGACAGCCACGAGTGCGTCGCTGCAGAAGCTCGTCTAATCTCGCCACTAGATTACTCCCAAGTTTAACCCCTTCCACACTCAGTCCGATGAGCTAAAGCACTGATGTGTGGACACTATTTCTGAAAAGGCCAATTTATCTCATGCAAGACAATCCTCTGTAGATAAAGTCTTTGATACAATAACTGCACTTTCTCATAAAAAAAACCCCCAACAAAACAAAGTGTGTCCATTCTGATATCAATCGTTTTCACGTTTCAACCGTTGGAGGATTTACAGTGACTGTAGATCATGGATCATGAGGACACAATACAATAATGAGCATTAATAAGCAGAAAGACTAATGTCACTTAACTCTAAAACAGTGTTTGTTTCGGTCCATGTGTGTTTTGTAAATTATTCATGGAGCTCTGTTGCTCGTCTCGAAGTCTTCAATTTGATGAACAATAAGGGAAATGATGAAAATAAAGAAATGGGATAATGAAAATAATCCCATGAAAACCTGTGAGGAAATTCCTCTGTCGAGGCGTTCGCTCCCTCCGCTTGCTTCTCCACCTTCGTTAATCAACCTTTTTTTCACTTGGATTCTTGTGTGGAGCCGGTTCTCCGTGGTCTTCTGCGTGTGGCGTTCCCTCCACGAGTCTCTGCTCCTCCTCCTCCTCCTCCTCCTCCTCTTCATCAGTGAGGGCTTCTCTCTTCATGTCCTCGGACCCGTCGTCAGACTCGGCCGTACAGATGCCGTAACACATCAGGCTGATGACGCCGAGGGGCAGACCGAAGAGAAAGCAGGCGAGCAGCGGAGAACTGCGAAACACAGACTGAGCAGAGAGGCACGCTTTTAAACACATAGCCATTTCATAAACATCACAAATGCATTGATCTATTCCCCATTTGAATTGTAATATTTCCATGCCATTGACCAGGTTATAGAAAGTAAACTCAATTTTAATACAATATTTTAGTAAACCCTTTGGACACCGCATCAGTTAAGAGACAGAGAGAAACGAGTGAGAAGTCATGCTCCACTCGAGCTCTTAAAAATGTAAAAAAGATTCACCTCTCGAGAGAACCAAACTCGGCTAAACCGACATTAAATTGAAGATAAAAACTTACGTAACCTCGGTTCCCTGAGATAACTGGAACAAGTATTGTGTCTTTGCAAGATGCTAAGGGTAAAACTCCTGTTTCTCCGAATTCTGAAGCCTTGCAGTCCCACAGCCATTACGGACGAGCTCATTGGCTGCTCCGTGGGAACCGCACAAACCAATGGCGAGGCAGGGTGTCTGTGCGAACCAATGGCGGCAGATCCAGCGAGTGAGCACAGAGCTTGCCGAAAGGGGCAATAAAGCAGCTCATTTCGCCAGTCGTGAAGCGCAATAGCACGGCCGTCAACGCAATACTTGCATTAGCTTGAGGATGACCTCATAGTCGTTAGGACCAGACCCGAGGCAACAAGCGCTGATGGACAGCACTTACAGGTCACCCACTCGCTTGACCGATGCTAATGCTAGCAGTAGTGTGGTCTTAAGTGAAAGCTGACTGTAGCGGCTCGAGCCCTGAGGACTGTGGAGAGGTCCCATGGGGGGTCAGAGGCCGAGGAGGGTTGAGGCGTCTTGCCCCTTTCAGGAAGTGGAGCCAGGTCGCTTCTGCCCAGAGACTGGCCGGCCACAGGAGTGTGGTGCGCTGCTATGGCCTCCACATAGACGGAGCCTGCGTCCATCAGCTCTCGTAAGAGGGAGAGTACCAGAGGTAATTTACATGATAAAGGGGCCTGATTCTGGACTGAACACCAGTCAGAGAAGATGGACCACTTAAGAGCGTAGAGACGTCTTGTGGACGGAGCTCTAGTCTCTGAGAGAGTAGTCAGGACTCTCGCTGGGAGGTCCGTAAGTTCCAGTTGAGGGGCCATGTGTAGAAGGCTGGGAGAGGAGGTCTTTCCTCAGAGGAATTGGCCACAGGGCTGCGATCTGCCGAATCACCTCGGGGAACCACGGTTGCATCCGCCAGAGAAGGGTCACCAGAAGGACAGCACGCCCGTCTTCCCTTAACCGTGTGTACGGAGACGAAGAGGTCGCCCTCCGCCTTGCCGAAGCTGCTCCAGAAACCGCTGGAGGGCCCATTGATTCCCCTGGGAACACGTTGTCCCGGGAGAGCACGTCTGCTCCCTGGTTCAGTCTGCCCATTGTGGCCATAGAAGGCATCAGTCTAGTTGTACAGACTCGACCTGAGTCCACCATGGTGGTTTATGCAGGACACTACCGCCACATTGTCTGATCTAACTAAGGCGTGGTGTCCTATTAGGTCTGGAAGGAAGGTTTTGAGGCCCAGATAAACCGCCATTATTTCGAGGGAGGTAATGTGCAGCCGCTTTTCCGTGCTCGAGCAGGAGCTGTAAATTGGTCTGCCTTCGCACAGAATTCCCCAACCTGTGTTTGAGGCGTCCGAGACCACCTTCCTCCTCCAGACCAACCCCATGCTTACTCCAGGGCCCTGATGCAGACGTGGAGGTGACCTGAACGCCATGAGTGAGCTGGAGCATGAGCCAATAAATCAGGCAAGCTAGAGTCTTCACTGCGTAACAACTGTAGAGCTCAGACTCAGCGTTCGTTTCAACCTTTAGTTCTAGTAAAGTATTAAACACTGATCACGATAATTGTTTACTAAAGCCAGGTTCAACCAGTAACATCAACTCCTTCAACTGTCATTCAGCGTAAAGAATTTAAATCATATTTTAATTAACAGTTCAATATAACTTCTCCATGAATTAAGTTAGTGTCTTAACCTCGACTCACCATTATTGTTGATCGGGCATCAAACGCCACACGCTTGATCCTCTGGAATATCCCATCTCCTCCATAAGCCTGTTGGGAATATGATGCAGGATGTTAACCATTTGGAATTGGATGAAATTAACTATTCTCATTTAATTAACAGTTTGCAACAGGGTCATTCTGTGTCAACTCAATCAGAGGTCCCCAGCTCAATTTTTTGATTTTGTTAATATTTTTTTCTGTACAAAAACAGCCAATATATTAAATGTCATTGATGGATATTCACCAAGAAATCCACTATTTTGTAGAGGAGGGTCAAAATGACAATTTTCACCTGAGATTTGGAGCCAACTTACAGGAGGGTAAATTACTTTATGGCAGCATCATTATTTATCTATCACCGGATCCATCTATCAGTGGATATTTTAGGGATCAGCTTGTAGACGCAGACATGTACTGTGTGTTGAGTGTGTGGCCAATCAGAGGTGTTTATACATCCAACGCTCAAAATGCTAGAGGGAAATACTGGAAATGCATCCCATTTTTAAAATTTCAGTACCAACTTGGTAGCGAAGTCAGTACTTTTGGCAACACTAATCAGTTGTAATAATAGCCATGCAAACTTGATGCAAAAAAACACAAGAAGTGCCTTTTCCCTTTTTTGAATTCTCACTGCTGGCATATACTGATGCAAAGACTGCTAAAGTAAATAGATTTCACTAGAGCTACCAATCTCTATGTGAAAATAAAATCATAATGCTGCCATCTTTCTAAAATCATTTTTACACCTCTGTAATTTGGCTCCAAATTAAGGTAAAACTTGTCATTTTGACCCCCATTTTGAACAAAAAAGTGGACTATTCAGTAAAAAAATACAGTGACATTTAATACTTTGGCTTTCAGCTCTAGTCTTTCAACAGAAAATGAACAAAATTAAAAGTTGGAGTTTGTTACCATTTTTAAACTATACTGTTTAACAAACTAATAGTGAAAACTACTTCTAAAGCAAGTATTGATCTGAGTTGATGTTAGCTGCGAGCGAGAGACGGAGTGAGAATGAGCTGTTCACCGGAGCGCTGCCGTCCACAACACTGGTGAAGAACATCAGCATCTGCTCTAGACTCTCCACCGGCTCGTCCGGCACGAAGTACTGCTCGTTCGAGGTGTTGAGGACGAGGAGGCTGGGCACCGGCACCTCACTGCAGACACACGAGATGAAGAGCGAGGGTGCTGAGATTACAGTATAACCATCTCCTCCTCACACTTGTGCACCTTCAGTAAAGCAGGAGGATGAATCTGTGCCATCATCTGATCCAGACACTCACCTCATGATCAGGCTGTTAATGTAGTCGTTACCGTCCATGTGGCCAAACTGGAAATCCCTGGAACGCAGGAAGAAAGACAGCATTTGAAAATGTGCAGTATTTGTGCTCCACATGTGGAAAATAATTTTCTGTCAGGGGTCTTTTTCTCTTGATTGACAGTAACATGTTATCTCATTGGAGGCCCTGAACCGAGGATCTGAACCGAGGCCCTGAACCGAGGCCCTGAACCGAGGATCTGAACCGAGGCCCTGAACCGAGGATCTGAACCGAGGATCTGAACCAAGGATCTGAACCAAGGATCTGAACCAAGGATCTGAACCGAGGATCTGAACCAAGGATCTGGACCGAGGATCTGAACCAAAGATCTGGACCGAGGATCTGAACCGAGGCCGTGGACCGAGGCCCTGAACCAAGGATCTGAACCAAGGATCTGAACCAAGGATCTGAACCGAGGATCTGAACCGAGGATCTGGACCGAGGATCTGAACCGAGGATCTGAACCGAGGATCTGAACCGAGGATCTGAACCGAGGATCTGAACCGAGGATCTGAACCGAGGATCTGAACCGAGGCCCTGAACCGAGGATCTGAACCGAGGATCTGAACCAAAGATCTGGACCGAGGATCTGAACCGAGGCCGTGGACCGAGGCCCTGAACCAAGGATCTGAACCAAGGATCTGAACCAAGGATCTGAACCGAGGATCTGAACCGAGGATCTGGACCGAGGATCTGGACCGAGGATCTGAACCGAGGATCTGAACCGAGGCCGTGGACCGAGGCCCTGAACCAAGGATCTGAACCAAGGATCTGAACCAAGGATCTGAACCGAGGATCTGAACCGAGGATCTGAACCGAGAATCTGAACCGAGGATCTGAACCGAGGATCTGAACCGAGAATCTGAACCGAGGCCCTGAACCGAGGATCTGAACCGAGGATCTGAACCGAGGATCTGAACCGAGGATCTGAACCGAGGCCCTGAACCGAGGATCTGAACCGAGGATCTGAACCGAGGCCCTGAACCGAGGATCTGAACCGAGGATCTGAACCGAGGCCCTGAACCGAGGATCTGAACCGAGGCCCTGAACCGAGGATCTGAACCGAGGCCCTGAACCGAGGATCTGAACCGAGGATCTGAACCGAGGATCTGAACCGAGGATCTGAACCAAAGATCTGGACCGAGGATCTGAACCGAGGCCGTGGACCGAGGCCCTGAACCAAGGATCTGAACCGAGGCCCTGAACCGAGGATCTGAACCGAGGCCCTGAACCGAGGATCTGAACCGAGGCCCTGAACCGAGGATCTGGACCGAGGATCTGAACCAAAGATCTGGACCGAGGATCTGAACCGAGGCCGTGGACCGAGGCCCTGAACCGAGGATCTGAACCGAGGCCCTGAACCGAGGATCTGAACCGAGGCCCTGAACCGAGGATCTGAACCGAGGCCCTGAACCGAGGATCTGAACCGAGGATCTGGAACAAAGGAACTGAACCGAGGCCCTGAACCGAGGCCCTGAACCGAGGCCCTGAACCGAGGATCTGAACCGAGGATCTGAACCGAGGATCTGAACCGAGGATCTGAACCGAGGATCTGAACCGAGGCCCTGAACCGAGGATCTGAACCGAGGATCTGAACCGAGGATCTGAACCGAGGCCCTGAACCGAGGATCTGAACCGAGGATCTGAACCGAGGATCTGAACCGAGGATCTGGACCGAGGATCTGGACCGAGGATCTGAACCGAGGATCTGAACCGAGGATCTGAACCGAGGCCCTGAACCGAGGATCTGAACCGAGGATCTGAACCGAGGCCCTGAACCGAGGCCCTGAACCGAGGATCTGAACCGAGGATCTGAACCGAGGATCTGAACCGAGGATCTGAACCGAGGATCTGAACCGAGGCCCTGAACCGAGGCCCTGAACCGAGGATCTGAACCGAGGATCTGAACCGAGGCCCTGAACCGAGGATCTGAACCGAGGATCTGAACCCAGGATCTGAACCGAGGATCTGAACCGAGGCCCTGAACCGAGGATCTGAACCGAGGCCCTGAACCGAGGCCCTGAACCGAGGCCCTGAACCGAGGATCTGAACCGAGGATCTGAACCGAGGCCCTGAACCGAGGATCTGAACCGAGGATCTGAACCCAGGATCTGAACCGAGGATCTGAACCGAGGATCTGAACCGAGGCCCTGAACCGAGGATCTGAACCAAGGATCTGGACCGAGGATCTGAACCAAGGATCTGGACCGAGGATCTGAACCAAGGATCTGAACCGAGGATCTGAACCGAGGCCCTGAACCGAGGATCTGAACCAAGGATCTGAACCCAGGATCTGAACCGAGGATCTGAACCGAGGCCCTGAACCGAGGATCTGAACCGAGGATCTGAACCGAGGATCTGAACCGAGGCCCTGAACCGAGGCCCTGAACCGAGGCCCTGAACCGAGGATCTGAACCGAGGATCTGAACCGAGGCCCTGAACCGAGGATCTGAACCGAGGATCTGAACCCAGGATCTGAACCGAGGATCTGAACCGAGGATCTGAACCGAGGCCCTGAACCGAGGATTCTTAACCGAGGATCTGAACCGAGGCCCTGAACCGAGGCCCTGAACCGAGGATCTGAACCGAGGATCTGAACCCAGGATCTGAACCGAGGATCTGAACCGAGGATCTGAACCGAGGCCCTGAACCGAGGATCTGAACCAAGGATCTGAACCAAGGATCTGGACCGAGGATCTGAACCAAGGATCTGAACCGAGGATCTGAACCGAGGCCCTGAACCGAGGATCTGAACCAAGGATCTGAACCAAGGATCTGGACCGAGGATCTGAACCGAGGATCTGAACCGAGGATCTGAACCGAGGCCCTGAACCGAGGCCCTGAACCGAGGCCCTGAACCGAGGATCTGAACCGAGGATCTGAACCGAGGCCCTGAACCGAGGATCTGAACCCAGGATCTGAACCGAGGATCTGAACCGAGGATCTGAACCGAGGCCCTGAACCGAGGATCTGAACCGAGGATCTGAACCGAGGCCCTGAACCGAGGCCCTGAACCGAGGCCCTGAACCGAGGATCTGAACCGAGGATCTGAACCGAGGATCTGAACCGAGGCCCTGAACCAAGGATCTGGACCGAGGATCTGAACCGAGGATATGGACCGAGGATCTGGACCGAGGATCTGGACCGAGGATCTGAACCGAGGATCTGAACCGAGGATCTGAACCGAGGATCTGAACCGAGGCCCTGAACCGAGGATCTGAACCGAGGATCTGAACCGAGGCCCTGAACCGAGGCCCTGAACCGAGGATCTGAACCGAGGATCTGAACCGAGGATCTGAACCGAGGATCTGAACCGAGGATCTGAACCGAGGCCCTGAACCGAGGCCCTGAACCGAGGATCTGAACCGAGGCCCTGAACCGAGGATCTGAACCGAGGATCTGAACCAGGATCTGAACCGAGGATCTGAACCGAGGATCTGAACCGAGGCCCTGAACCGAGGATCTGAACCGAGGCCCTGAACCGAGGCCCTGAACCGAGGCCCTGAACCGAGGCCCTGAACCGAGGATCTGAACCGAGGATCTGAACCGAGGCCCTGAACCGAGGATCTGAACCGAGGCCCTGAACCGAGGATCTGAACCGAGGATCTGAACCGAGGCCCTGAACCGAGGATCTGAACCGAGGATCTGAACCCAGGATCTGAACCGAGGATCTGAACCGAGGATCTGAACCGAGGCCCTGAACCGAGGCCCTGAACCGAGGATCTGAACCGAGGATCTGAACCCAGGATCTGAACCGAGGATCTGAACCCAGGATCTGAACCGAGGATCTGAACCAAGGATCTGAACCAAGGATCTGGACCGAGGATCTGAACCAAGGATCTGAACCGAGGATCTGAACCGAGGATCTGAACCAGGATCTGAACCGAGGATCTGAACCGAGGCCCTGAACCGAGGATCTGAACCGAGGATCTGAACCGAGGCCCTGAACCGAGGCCCTGAACCGAGGATCTGAACCGAGGATCTGAACCGAGGATCTGAACCGAGGCCCTGAACCGAGGATCTGGACCGAGGATCTGAACCGAGGCCCTGAACCGAGGATCTGAACCGAGGATCTGAACCGAGGATCTGAACCGAGGCCCTGAACCGAGGATCTGAACCGAGGATCTGAACCGAGGCCCTGAACCGAGGCCCTGAACCGAGGATCTGAACCGAGGATCTGAACCGAGGATCTGAACCGAGGCCCTGAACCAAGGATCTGGACCGAGGATCTGAACCAAGGATATGGACCGAGGATCTGGACCGAGGATCTGGACCGAGGATCTGAACCGAGGCCCTGGAGCTGAACTCGAGGGCTTCGAGAGTTTCTGAGTCCATCACCTGTTGAACTGCTCCCTGTGCTCCGCAGCCACCCTCTGGATCAGTCCTTTTAACCTGGAATACAGGGAATCAATTCTATAGTCAATTCTTCAAGAACTAAAGAAAAGGTCAGACATCGCTTCACTCCGGGGCCGTCTGTACCTCATGCTTTTCTCTGTCGGATCCTTCTCGTCAGTAACGGCAATCGCCACCAATTTACCTGTCGCACCGAACAGAAAGAAAGGAAAACAATAGACATTTTCTTGACCAAAACAAAAACTTGTCGACCAACTTTCACTCATTTAAATTCATCAAGGAGATACAGAAACACCCTTTAAGCTGTTATATGTATATGATGTGATCAGTGCTAAAGACTATAATGGATACCACTTGATAAAAACAATCATTTCCAAAAGCAAGTTTACACATAAGGTTAACCCTAATGCTTTTCAACAGTTGGGTTAAAGCTCACGTCGCGGTCACTCACCGGTTTCTCCCAGCTCGTACAGCGTGAAGCCATCGATCGGCAGATAACTCTGGAAACGCTCGCGATTTACCCAGGATGACAAGCTGCCATCTTCATACTCTGAAACATGAATCTGTAGTTATTATGACAATAAGAATCTGTGAACAGCTCTGACAAACGGTGCTGACTTTCCATAGGCTAAACAAAAAACGGCATTAAGTTTGAATAAAAGTCTTGCCCTTCGCTTCGCAGCGGCACTAAAGGCCTGTTCAACCCAAGAACGATAACTATAAAGATAAATATACATTAGCATCCACACCAGCGGTCGATATTGTTCTGGTTATTCTAAGAGCGTGCTTGTCTGCCTCTTTAAAAGCTCACACTCGATAGCTCAGATGGGTTCTGATTGGCTGTCGATGTTTTTATCGTTCATCAGATGGAAAAATCGTTCCGAAAGTGATTCCATTGATATCGTTTATCTGTGCCGTTATCGTTATAGCCGTGGCTCAGCTATTCTTTAATATTGAGGAAGATTTTTAGAACTATATCTTTACTGGTATCTTTATAGTTGTCGTTCTTGGCGTGTTCAGGCCCACAGATACCTTTTAAAAACGACACAAAACGCAATGTTAGAGATCTTTTATACAAGTATGATGTGAAGTGTAAAGAGCTTCATTATGTAACTGTGGTGGGCCAGTAGAGCTCAGAGAGAATTACTGGGAAACTAACTAGTAGTAAATACAGAGGAAGAGATGAACGGTTCTCGAGCCGCTACAGCGATTGAGCAATCATCACACGTTAAAGACTAAAACAAAAACTAGACAATGGTTTAGTTTTCTTCACTTACCATCATATGTGAAATAGTTTCCATCTTTGAAGACAACCACTGCAGGCAATTCAGGCAGAGTCACAGACTGCAGAAGACATTTATGGAGAGTGTTTACACAAACAGACATGGATATATGAATTATGAAAGTACGAGCAGCAGTATCTGGAAATGATTCACTTCACCTCTGTTAAGGCGTCTTCAGATGCAGAGAAGAAATATGTGTAGACAATGAGCTCAGACGCCACCTCGATGTATTTCTCCTGAAACACAACAGCAACATGATTGATAGAAGAGTTAAAGATGTGTGTGTGTGTGTGTGTGTGTGTGTGAATGAGAGTGTGTAAAGTAAGATTCAGCACATTTATATTTGACCAGGAACATCACTATTAATTACAATGAATTTTAAAAAGTATTCATATTCCTACAGATTATGTTGCCAAAAAATGCTTTATATATTTTCTGACCAGCTGAATTTTAGCCACCTCAGTTCAAGCTCAATCTCTTCCTCTTTACTACTAGAAACAGCACAAAAAAACAAGAATGAACATCAGAAGGAATGTTGATTGGTATACAAGGTTTGACCCCCATGCTAAAGTTGCCTAAAAAGAGGAATAAAAAAAATCATCTTTTGGATATTGATCTTAATGCCTTAATTAGAAAAATGAGGAAAACTCCAACCTTTAAGGACACCAATTTTCTTTGTGAATGAATAATGTATCATAAATAAATAAATGTTTTTCCTTAAAATACAGGGTGCATAAGTCAGGACACCCCTATGTTAAATTCCCATAGAGTCAGGCAGATTTTTATTTTTAAAAGCCAGTTATTTCATGGATCCAGGATAATATGCATCCTGATTAAGTTCCCTTGGCCTTTGGGATTAAAATATCCCCACATCATCACACACCTTCAGATTAGCATGGTTTTACTTCAGTTAGCCTAATAGCTGGTTTGATTTCATTAAAAGATGATCTTATGGAAAGTACCCCATGCCAATCTCTAGCTGTGGTGAGTTTTCCTCATTTTTCTAAATAAGGCATTAAGATCAACATCCAAAAGATGATTTTTTATTCCTCTTTTTAGGCAACTTTAGCATGGGGGTCAAAACTTATTCACACCACTGTATAACACTAATGCAACTGTTCATTTACTGCGTATTTTTTACTTTTCTGAGAATGTATATTTGTCTCAGTGAAGTAATTGTCTGTATAAACAGTCGCGCTCTTCATTTCAATATATCACGCTTTGTCCATTTATTGTGCCAATTGTTAACATTACTGTTGCCGTTTTATTGCGGTGTCTTGGCTCTGGTTCGGTGTAGATATGAAGATCAGCTCACTTTAAGAGGAGATTCCCCTCCGACATACACAAACAGTACACTGTGTCTCTTCAAGACGTGCTCGAACATCTGTCGACTCGGGAGCGATCGCACGGACGGTCTGAAACACACACAAATGAGAACATGACTCCAGCAAATTAGCTCAAAAGGGAAATATGAATAATTAATCATAACTTGTTATAATTATAAACATTTGGATCAGTTAACTGAATTAACGTGATGTAGCTGAACTAATATTACAATCATTGAATCTGTTCGTCCAGCAAAACTCCGTATTAATCATCTCTTAACTCTCAGAAAGGATATTTTTCGTGGCCACAGAATGTAGCTGTGATCATAATGTTGATTCACATGAAGTGACCAGAATCAACAAACATGAACGTAAACACATTTTTATTTAACTAAATAACAAATACAGAGCTAATCTAAACAAACACATTCACACAGACCTAACCAAAGCCAAGGAAGAGTCTTTAACCATCAGTTAGGAGTCGTCGGCCGCTTATAATGAACCTCTGCTTCGTCAACTGATCGCACAATACTTGTACTGCCTTAGACATTGAAAAAGCTTCCGGATCCAGTTTCAGAAGAGAGTCTTGATGGTTCTGTGGGTCGATGGTGTTGAAGTTGAAATCCGTTTCTTCCGCGTTGAATGAAGAAATTTTGAACTTGTGATTTTAGTCTGGCTCTGCTTAAACATGACCCTAACAGCCTGACTGTAATCAGACTAGTTGCACAATCACAAAAAAGTCACATGTAACCACATCAATCGGAATGAATTGGCCAGATCTGATTATTCTGATAATTCAGATTACACGGAGTGGTTTATTCCGTTTGTTATCCGATTGA
The DNA here is from genome assembly GCF_016745375.1 of Pimephales promelas. The sequence continues at coordinate 2,107,677 of NW_024121133.1, forward strand.
GAGGACATATAAAATCTTGAACGAATCGAAAACCAAAACTGGAGAGTCCTGCGCAATGAGTAATGACGTAGAAATATCGTAATGACGTATGACGCGTGGAACGAGCAGTTCTTTCTTTCGAATAAAGTGTAGTTCACAATCATAAATGAGTTTCCTGTCGATCTGAAATTGAGTGTAAAGATGTGCGGGAGTCCCACCAGTCCTCGTCAGACGCTTCTCCCAGGAGTCGGGGAGCCCACGCTAACTTGAGCGTTCGGAGGAGTCTTCGAAGGTTGGTCATTTGCATATGTAACTGGATGAGGTATTGATGCAGAAACTATTAAAAATTCTCATAATACTGAAATGTTGCATTGGTACACAATAGAATAGACACTATACACGACAACGGTAATCATACACACAATGTGCTGGAGATGTGCATGATCCTTCAGAGCAGACTGATCTCATGAAGTAGTGTGTGTATGCCACGCCAATTCGTATTTCCATTTTTGGCGTGCTATCAAGACGCATAATCGCCTTTCAGCGTGTTTATGAACGCCGTTGACTTAATGTTATATAAATATATGACTTACCTCAACCCCGTCCCTAAACCTAGCCGTCACTGGGGTTAATGGCATTTATGACTGGAGATTTGACTGCGTGTTCAGACACGCGGAATGACGCGGACGTTAATGGCGTAGACATATACGCATACTCGCGGATACACGCGGATAGCTCAAAATGCGTAGAGATAACACGCCACCTGACTCGAAAGTGGCGTATATGTTTACGCAAAAGTCATGATGTCATGTTGCTCAGAGAATGTTTCCTATGAGTGAGTGTGAAGAGTCCTTTATGGGCATCATGTGTGTTTCAATACAGGAATGGAGTGCGTCGACTCTTTCACATTCTTGGTCGTAAAACCATGGAGCAGAGGCCTGGTTTTATCATTTTGGGGGGTGTCACAGGCACCTTGTTTTGTGGTTGGGTGAAAAGTTTTAAAGATTATTTGTTAATAATATAAGAAGTGTCTGATTCGTCTCAGTCACTACATGGCATTGCATCCATTACCGAGGAGCTTTCAGGTATAACTATGCTATGAGTGTCCAATCCTGCACATTCAACCTGCTTCAGTTCCCCTACTTATAATGCACCCTAAAACTATGCACTCTTTGTGTGAATAAAAAGTACAAACCTTTAAGTGTAACAGAAGGCTGTAGGTTTTGGGACGCCATAAAAATGCCTTGAAGAAAAGGTTCAATATGGCTGCTGTGGGCAGGAGTGGTTCGTTGGGCTCCATTCATGCCCTTTGTATTTTACAGTGTTTTTTAATGCTATTAAGTGCTTGGACCCTCAACGTTTTTCTGCATAATAAGGTCAACCTGGATGGTCCGAATGAGGATGAATATACTAAACTTTATTTTTTTGGACATGGACACGTCTTTCTCCACTCTACCTGGGCATCTAAAAGTCTGTGCAAGTATGACAGAAACGGCGCTAATAAGTCATCACCACGTCAGGAGAGAGCGCATGTATCTAAAGTAATAATGGTGCTAATACTTTTGGCTGGAGACATACATCTGAACCCAGGCCCCACGCTTGAACACCAGGCAAGCCAAGAGGAGGCAATGCCTGACATAGGTGTATCCCTGCAGGAGTTACCGCCCTTGTTTACACCGGCGACTCACGCACTGGAGCTGGAGGAAATTTTGGCCCACTGCCAGGTGCTGCCAGAGCAGCGTCATGCTGGGAAGCGGAGCACATCAGAGCCCCGTGTGAGGACATCGGATTGTGACCTCTCCGGTGAGTTATCCCGCTTGATTGATCCCCAGCTATGGACTGGCTCGGGCGATACTGTGACTGTGGGAGGCGCCGAGGGCTTTTGCTCTCGATCGGATGACTATGCACCGGGAATAGCGATGGCGGAGCATGCTAACCTCTGTAAGTCTGGGGTAACAGTCAACACGCTACAAACACGCTCGGACAGTCGCGCTGCACAGAAACAAAGGTATTATCTACAACTTCAAACTGCTAATCACGCCCGTGTGCTTTGGGATGTAAAGTGCAAACCAACGGGAATAATAGGTGGACAGTTAAACATACGCAGCCTTATCCCTAAAAGTGATCAGGTCTCTGCACTTCTTCTGGACTCTAACTTGGACTATCTCTGTTTAACGGAATCATGGCTTCATAGAAACATTCCGACAAATATGATTGACGTTGCTGGCTATCAATGTTTTAGAAAGGATAGAAATACAGGTAAGGGGGGAGGAGTATTAATATACATTAAAGACAAATTTAAATGTCGCTTAATTGATTTGAACACCCCCCTAGAATGTCTAGCCTTAAATGTAACTCTATCGCCTACTATGAATTTTAATATTGCTGTCCTCTATAATCCCCCCTCTTATAAGGTTAAGTTTTATGATGACCTAAAAGCTGTAGTTAAACAGCTGGACTCTTATAGAGAGACAATATGGTATGGAGACTACAATATTTGTTGGTCTGATAAAAACGCTAAACATAAACTTAAAGCACTTATGACAAAATTTAACTATAGACAAATGATTGAAGGACCTACAAGAATAACAAGACAGACTAAGACCCTCATTGATTTGGCATTTACTAATAGACCTGAACGAATTACAAGGACGTATAATTTGATTACCGGACTCTCTGACCATAACATGACGCTGACTGTTAGGAAACTGACGAAAAAGCGTCTGCAGTACTTTGGTAAATCTGATCATGAAAAAACACATTTCATTCTTCCTAAATGTAAGACTGCACAATTTGAAAGAGAACTTAAAAATATAAACTGGGGACAAATTTTGACACTAGATGATGTAGAGGAATGTTGTAATTCCTTGACTACAGCTATTACATGTCTGATGGAAAAATTTACAAAGCAGATCAAATTGAAAAAAAAGGATTATACGGTGCCATGGATAAATAATGAATTACGAATTCTTATGAAGAAGCGAGATTTAGCCTTGAAAACTTCTTTAAGATCTAAACTCAATACAGATTTCTTGATTTATAAAGGTTTGAGAAATAAAGTTTTATCTGAGTTGCGGAAAGCAAAAGTAACATATTACACTAATTTAATTGATAGTTCCAAAGGCATAAATAACTCACTTTGGAAGCATTTAAACAATTTGACTAATAAATCAAATAAACATAAAAAAATCACAGAACTTAATATCAATGGCAAAAGCATAACCGATAGTGCCACCATAGCTGATGAATTCAATTCTTACTTTGTACAGTCAGTTGAACAATTATCAAAAGACTTCCAGCCCGTTGATCATTTTAATCTTTCTCTGAGAGACACCACAACAGATTCATTTTGTATTAAAGAGGTGTCAGAAAAAAAAGTTGCAAATATAATTGATGAACTTTCAAATTCCAAGTCTAATGATATTTTTATGATGAATAGTGGTTTTCTTAAAAATTATAAAGATGTTCTTGTCAAACCGTTGACTCACCTCATTAATCTCTCCATAAGAACCAATACATTTCCCAGTGCATGGAAGAGAGGAATAATTATACCTGTGCTCAAAGGTGGTAGCCAAAACTCTATAAGCAATTATCGCCCTATATCGATTTTACCAGTTTTATCCAAAATAATTGAAAAAGTAGTAGTAGTGCAACTGATGGACCATTTAGAAGAAAAACAGCTCCTTCATTGTTACCAGTTCGGGTTTAGACCTGGTTACTCGACAGAAATAGCAAACTGCTGTTTAATCGAAAATGTAAAAAAGTCCCTGGACAAAGGTAATGTGGTAGGAGCCGTATTTATCGACCTTACAAAAGCTTTTGATACGGTCAATCATAGTTTGCTTTTATCCAAAATGTTACATTTTAATTTCTCAAATGACGCTGTGTTGTGGTTTGCATCCTATCTTCGCTCTAGAGTGCAGTGTGTCAAGGTTGATCAAAACGTATCTGCATTTTCAAATATAAAAATGGGCATCCCGCAGGGCTCTATACTTGGCCCTTTGCTTTTTAGTCTTTTTATAAATGATCTACCTCTGCACTGCTCAGGTGCCAGTTGTCAGCTCTATGCGGATGATGCAGTTCTTTATGTGCCCGCCAAGTCACCTGAGCAGGCTGCAGCTATACTGTCCACTAGTATGTTTGACATTCAACAGTGGCTCTTTCAAAATCAATTAGTTTTAAATTTCTCGAAAACAGTTTCCATGTGCTTTTCCATTAAAAAAATAGAAATAAAAGGAAGATTTAATATTAAGTTACAAAATAAAGAAATTCATACAGTTACAGAATTTAAATATTTAGGATTAGTCTTAGATCCTCAACTTAAATTTGAAAAACATATAAAGAAAATCCAGAAAACATTACAAAGTAATCTCAATTGTCTTAAATTAATTAGAAGTTACATTCCAAGCCAGGCAGCCTTAATGTACATACATGCTATGATATTTTCTCACATATCATATTGCATGACATCATGGGCACAAGCAGCTCCCACTACAATCAAACGCATAAAATCCTTATATAATAGAGCAATAAAACTTTTGGATAAAAAACCATTAAGTTATCATCATTGCAGCATCCTTAAGAAATATAATTTAATGAATTTTGATAGTTTTATGACATTTTCCTTTCTTAAACTAATTTATAAGTGCATTAATAATCTAGCACCTGAGCCACTAAGTACATTTATTGTGAGACAGGACAACATCCGAGTCACTAGGAGCTCCACAAATCTTGACTGTAAAATATCATACTGCAGGACCAGTTTTGGACAGACGACCTTCTCTGTAAAAAGTTCAAAACTCTGGAACTCTTTACCTTTCGAAGTCAAGACTGTATCAGACTTTAAGATGTTCATTTCCAGGCTGAAATATTGGTTAAAAACAAACCAAAACTGTACTCATTTTTAACTACATTTAATTATTTGAGTTGTATATGATATGTATGTATGCTTATTAGTATTTTTATTATTAGTATTATTATTATTATTTTTTTTTATTATTAAATTTTTTTTTATATATATAATTGAAGTAGCTAAACATGTAAATTTTATTGTGTATAAAAGCCCTTCCAGGGACAGGAGTTGAAAATTAGCTATAGCTATAAACTTTATATGCAAAACTTCAGTGACATGCTTGGTCTTGACACTATGTTTGTTTGCATTGTCCCTGTCAAATAAATAAATAAATAAAATAAATAAATAAAAAGGACCACTTTGTCATTTAGTAACACACATTCTGTCACCGTAACCCGGCCTGTCAATCATCCCGTCACAGTTAGTGCCCTCATTTACACACACTACACATTCAATTTATACTACTTACTTCTTCCTACCATATTAGAAAGAATAGAAGCAGCCTGTTGATCTGCCGGGCGTGGGTTGTTCATGGCATTGTTCGATGCCATTCATAGTCTATAGCCAAACATGTCTGTTTCGCTGATGTGCTTTTGCTACCCTTTGTCACCAGTTGTATTCATAATTTTAAATGGACAGAATCTCTAGGCGCAGCCAGGGGCCGGGGGGTCGTGTTGGCCCCTTCAGACCAGGACCCCCAGCATGCACTGGGGCGGTTTGCAGCGAGTGTGAAGCGGCTGGGATGAGAATCAGCAACTCCAAGTACGAGGCCATGTCCTCAGTCGGAGAAGGGTGGCTAGCCCACTTCAGGTTGGTGGAGAGACCTTCCTCAAGCGGAGGAGTTTAAGTATCTTGGGGTCTTGTTCACGAGTGAGGGAAGGATGGAACGGGAGATTGACAGACGGATCGGTGCAGTGATGCGGTCGATGTACGGGTGTGTCGTGGTGAAGAAGCTGCAAGCCGAAGCTCTCGATTTACCGGTCGACCTACGTTCCTACTCTCACCTATGGTCATGAGCTGTGGGTCATCCCTTAGAGATAGGGTGAGGAGTCACTCGGGTCACTCGGGAGGAGCTCAGAGTAGAACCACACCGAGAGGGCCAGCTGAGGCGGCTCGGGCATCTGATCCGGACGCCTTCCCGGGGAAAACCTTGGACATGCTGGAGGGACTATGCCTCTCAGCTGGCCTGCGAACGCCTCGGTGTCCCCCCGGAGGAGCTGGAGGGAATGTCCAGGGAATGGGAAGTCTGGGCATCTCTGCTTAGACTAATGCCCCGCGACCCAGCCCCGGATAAGCAGAAGAAGATGGATGGATGTTGTGACAAAGATGATGGTTCAGTATGTGGGTGATGGAAGGGTCGGCAAATACCGGGGCTCGTGCACTTTATTTATCACTTCTCTTTTCGCATCGCTTTCTTGCGCTCTTACAAAGTAACTCAAAATCAAACACACAATGTAGATGTAGAACGATACTCTTTCCGCTGGATACAGCTTCACAGGACACCGACGAGGCAGCACTCTCCGCCCTCGCTCTCCCGCTACAGTCTTCGCTGAACCACGCCTCCCTCGCCACAGATGTTTTTGCAGATGACATTTTTTATCAGGTTAGATATTTATTTTTAAATAAATAAAAATAAATCGCCAGTCCCACAAACATTCAGGCTCTGCGTAAAGAAGGCCTTGCAGGAACAGGACTAATCTCTCAGAACTGGTGACGACATAAGATAACTGACTTATATATATGCAGTTTATTCCTACTCTCTACACACATTCACTCGTAAAAAGATAGTAGTAATCACACAAAGCATCTCGTAAGATAGCAACTTTAAGGAAAGAAAACAGGAAAAAAAATGTAGCCAAAGGTTCAACAGCATCTGTATTAATGTCTCACCCAGCCACTCTGTTGGCGAACTCGATTATGTCGTCTTTGGTTCTCGGTCCTTTGTAATTGTATGCCAGCTCGCCCTTCAGCCTGAGAGAGAGAGAGAGAGTTTAAGAAACAAATCTTTGTTTAATCAACAAGTATTTATTTAAATCAACACTGTAAGCAAATGCAATATATAATCCATGACTAGCTGTGCATTGTCGACGGACGAACCACCGATGCATTCAGATCATGTAATTCACACCTACAGTGTGTGTAAAAGTCTACACACCCCTGTTAAAACTGCAGCTCTCTGAGATTGTCAGCTCTTTTTACACCATTAATGTTATATTGAAGCCAACAAAATTCATGTAACAAACAAATAAAAACGTTTAAGGAAGAAAAGAAATGATCTGTTTGCTTAAGTATGCTCATCTTTCTAGTAATGCTGAAGAGCTTGATCCACTTGCTCCTGTGTGTCTGATGGGTCTAAACTCTGCAAGCCCTTCACAGCGGGACACGGGTTACTCAGGTTTGCACTGCACAGCATCAGGAAGATCAGGCCTTTCCTATAGCTGAACATTCAACTACTCCTCGCCCAGGACCTCGTCATTTCTAGGCTTGGTGGACTTACAACATGTGCAATTAAACCTCTACAAATCATCCAGAAATGAGCAGCACTACTGGTCTTCAACAAGTCCAAGAGAGCCACGTCACACCGCTGTGTCATGCAAATGATGCAATGCATCCTAAGATATGGCTCCAGCAACTGTTGTGAATTTAACACCCATAAAGGAATGTTTTCTATGGTTACAGAAGTACACAAGACTATTGCCGTAATCTCCAGAGAGCATGAAGTCACTGACAACATCCCAGTCCTGCTCTCTGTCAGCATCTCACACACTCAACAAGACAACACACTCTGACAGACCTGTGCTTTATATGAATCCTAAATGTTTAGCTGCTGGATGGAGTGTTATGATTGAGAGATATAATAACGAAACCCCAGGGTGCCAATAAAACCAATAATATAACAATTGAATTGAACACATATAATGATAAACATGTATTTTGATGCCGTTTTCTTGGGGGAGAGATTTTGTCCTTCATTAGGCAAAGCATTAGCCTCAGGGGGAGTTTCATCAACACCTGCCTCCCCTGATCCCAGAATCCTACGGGAAAGAGCGACAACCCCGACTCCATACAGAGAAACACAGATACCAGCTCGACCATTTAATGGCAGTGAAAGTCACCAGCTTCAAGCTTTAACAATAAACAATATCCGTCCAACTGATGTAATGGATGCTAATATGACTTCATCATCTGACAAACACTGATTTATATAAAGAAACGACAAACGGCAGCATAGTAAGGTGTAGACAATGTATAGGGATGGGTTCCTATAGTCACCTAGTTGCCCATCAATTAGGTACACTTGTTATCTGATTTTTTTTTTGTAGACACAATCTATACTGTATCAGTGTATCAGCGTCAGTCATTATAATCTGAACATGCACTGCATACTGTATCAGTGTAGACAGCATCAGTCATTATAATCTGAACACGCACTGTATACTGTATCAGTGTAGACAGCGTCAGTCATTATAATCTGAACATGCACTGCATACTGTATCAGTGTATCAGCGTCAGTCATTATAATCTGAACACGCACTGCATACTGTATCAGTGTAGACAGCGTCAGTCATTATAATCTGAACACACACTGTATACTGTATCAGTGTAGACAGCGTCAGTCATTATAATCTGAACACACACTGCATACTGTATCAGTGTAGACAGCGTCAGTCATTATAATCTGAACACACACTGCATACTGTATCAGTGTAGACAGCATCAGTCATTATAATCTGAACACACACTGTATACTGTATCAGTGTAGACAGCATCAGTCATTATAATCTGAACACGCACTGTATACTGTATCAGTGTAGACAGCGTCAGTCATTATAATCTGAACACGCACTGCATACTGTATCAGTGTAGACAGCGTCAGTCATTATAATCTGAACACGCACTGTATACTGTATCAGTGTAGACAGCATCAGTCATTATAATCTGAACACACACTACATACTGTATCGGTGTAGACAGCATCAGTCATTATAATCTGAACACACACTGCATACTGTATCGGTGTAGACAGCATCAGTCATTATAATCTGAACACGCACTGTATACTGTATCAGTGTAGACAGCGTCAGTCATTATAATCTGAACACACACTGCATACTGTATCAGTGTAGACAGCGTCAGTCATTATAATCTGAACACACACTGCATACTGTATCGGTGTAGACAGCATCAGTCATTATAATCTGAACACGCACTGTATACTGTATCAGTGTATCAGCGTCAGTCATTATAATCTGAACACGCACTGCATACTGTATCAGTGTAGACAGCGTCAGTCATTATAATCTGAACACGCACTGCATACTGTATCAGTGTAGACAGCGTCAGTCATTATAATCTGAACACGCACTGCATACTGTATCGGTATAGACAGCATCAGTCATTATAATCTGAACACGCACTGTATACTGTATCAGTGTAGACAGCGTCAGTCATTATAATCTGAACACACACTGCATACTGTATCAGTGTAGACAGCGTCAGTCACTATAATCTGAACACACACTGCATACTGTATCAGTGTAGACAGCGTCAGTCATTATAATCTGAACACACACTGCATACTGTATCAGTGTAGACAGCGTCAGTCATTATAATCTGAACACACACTGCATACTGTATCGGTGTAGACAGCATCAGTCATTATAATCTGAACACGCACTGTATACTGTATCAGTGTATCAGCGTCAGTCATTATAATCTGAACACGCACTGCATACTGTATCAGTGTAGACAGCATCAGTCATTATAATCTGAACACACACTGCATACTGTATCAGTGTAGACAGCGTCAGTCATTATAATCTGAACACGCACTGTATACTGTATCAGTGTAGACAGCATCAGTCATTATAATCTGAACACGCACTGCATACTGTATCGGTGTAGACAGCATCAGTCATTATAATCTGAACACACACTGCATACTGTATCGGTGTAGACAGCGTCAGTCATTATAATCTGAACACACACTGCATACTGTATCGGTGTAGACAGCATCAGTCATTATAATCTGAACACACACTGCATACTGTATCGGTGTAGACAGCATCAGTCATTATAATCTGAACACGCACTGTATACTGTATCAGTGTAGACAGCGTCAGTCATTATAATCTGAACACACACTGCATACTGTATCGGTGTAGACAGCATCAGTCATTATAATCTGAACACACACTGCATACTGTATCGGTGTAGACAGCATCAGTCATTATAATCTGAACATACACTGCATACTGTATCAGTGTAGACAGCGTCAGTCATTATAATCTGAACACGCACTGCATACTGTATCGGTGTAGACAGCATCAGTCATTATAATCTGAACACGCACTGTATACTGTATCAGTGTAGACAGCGTCAGTCATTATAATCTGAACACACACTGCATACTGTATCAGTGTAGACAGCGTCAGTCACTATAATCTGAACACACACTGCATACTGTATCAGTGTAGACAGCGTCAGTCATTATAATCTGAACACACACTGCATACTGTATCAGTGTAGACAGCGTCAGTCATTATAATCTGAACACACACTGCATACTGTATCGGTGTAGACAGCATCAGTCATTATAATCTGAACACACACTGTATACTGTATCAGTGTATCAGCGTCAGTCATTATAATCTGAACACGCACTGCATACTGTATCAGTGTAGACAGCGTCAGTCATTATAATCTGAACACGCACTGCATACTGTATCGGTGTAGACAGCATCAGTCATTATAATCTGAACACACACTGCATACTGTATCGGTGTAGACAGCATCAGTCATTATAATCTGAACACGCACTGTATACTGTATCAGTGTATCAGCGTCAGTCATTATAATCTGAACACGCACTGCATACTGTATCAGTGTAGACAGCATCAGTCATTATAATCTGAACACGCACTGTATACTGTATCAGTGTATCAGCGTCAGTCATTATAATCTGAACACACACTGCATACTGTATCAGTGTAGACAGCGTCAGTCATTATAATCTGAACACACACTGCATACCGTATCAGTGTAGACAGCGTCAGTCATTATAATCTGAACACACACTGCATACTGTATCGGTGTAGACAGCATCAGTCATTATAATCTGAACACGCACTGTATACTGTATCAGTGTATCAGCGTCAGTCATTATAATCTGAACACGCACTGCATACTGTATCAGTGTAGACAGCATCAGTCATTATAATCTGAACACACACTGCATACTGTATCGGTGTAGACAGCATCAGTCATTATAATCTGAACACGCACTGTATACTGTATCAGTGTATCAGCGTCAGTCATTATAATCTGAACACGCACTGCATACTGTATCAGTGTAGACAGCATCAGTCATTATAATCTGAACACACACTGCATACTGTATCAGTGTAGACAGCGTCAGTCATTATAATCTGAACACACACTGTATACTGTATTAGTGTAGACAGCATCAGTCATTATAATGGATTCAGTTTGATGATGCCGTTACTTGATTGAACGCCAGTGAGGGCCCTTTAATGCCAGTGGGCGGAGCCTATGATGTGATGTATTGGTCGATGTCTCATTTAGGAGGCAGGCATATGCAAATATAATTGCCTGTGTGATATCACAGATATCGCAATATCAAAACAAGCTGTTTCTGGAGCTAGAATAAATAAATGCTTTATTTGTAATGAGGAGGATGTTTTAATGGTACAAAGAACTCTTATTATGTCTTAAGATATCATGTTCCCTTTTAGATCAGTTAGATGCCAAACTCTTCAACTTTGAACACAGAGACTTTAAAATGTTAATAATGTTGGGGAAAGACTCACAGTTTAATGGTGGGATATCCTCGCACGCCGAACTCTGAGGCCATTCCTGCATCAACACATCAACCACCAGTCACATGACACAGCAAGAACTGTTATTAACATGTAAACAGCACCTGTCAACATTTCATTGGGATTTCATATTATCTGTGTTCTCCTCTTATGTGTTCTGCTGCCTGATCCATATCGAGTTAAAAACATGCAGTTACGTCTAAGTGAATGTAAACTGTGAAAAGAGGATTCGACAGTATTTAGATCTTCAGTTTTATCATTGTGTTATGTTGCAGCTTTATGCTGAAATGTTTTCTCTTCAGTCTCAGTCCCGCTGTTAAGTTAGGGTTAGTTCATTAGGATCTTTCTTCAGTTGTATTCATATTCATAAGCAAGCAATGAGGTACTAGGTACTAGATATTAAAGCCGAAATATATGTATCTATGCAACTTTAATGAAGTAAAATCACTAAAAGCCTTCCTTCCGCTGGATAAAATAGTCCCTGGTCGTAAACGGCATTATTTCGCCATTAGATGGACACACATTCCAACAGATTGAGTATATTATGAATGTAGGACTGACCTGAAGGGAAACGCTGTCTACTAAGTACACCCGCTCACTCCATCTCTCACAATACTCTACTATACGATGAACAATAGCAATAGATTAAACATGTGTTCGCCAAGTTGCCAAGAGCGGTTGCTAGCGGAGTTGTGTAGTGATACAGTACATAGCCGTTTATATCGTGAATAAAACACAGTTAGTGACCAATCAGAATCAAGGATTGGAAATAAATGTTTTATAATGCTTCTTGTTCTTCGGTTTTATTATGAACTGTTAAATTGTTTTCAGAAACTTAAAGTCCCCGTGAACCGGAAGTTGCAGACGACTTTTCTCCAGTGCCGTGACGTATTTCCAAGTGAAACGGAGAATTGAACAGAAGGGTTTTACTCCAGCGCTCCTCCTCTCCATCTCTCGCTCGTAGCAGACGAACGGTTTGAGGGGAGTGGTTAAGCGTTCCCACCATTCCAGACCGGATGTAACTTCTCAGATTTTGATTAAAGATTACCATGGTAAAATTTTTTTATATATATATATATATTTACTTGCACGGGTTAATTGTTCACCACAAGACTAGTAATATGTGCTAACAAAGTAAATAGGTTCAGTTATGATTTGACGGGGACTTGAATGAGGAACACTGTTATTTAATTCTGTGGTGATATATCGCCTTTGTTCCAACTCTAAACCTATTCCTGTTTAAGGTCAAACACTTCAACTAAAACGAATCTGATCTCCAGGCGTTCCTGAGCTTGAGTTTCTGTGACGACAGGACTGAGTCTGAGTGACGAGTCGAGCTACGCAAGAAAAACTAACATTCACTCGCAGTCTTGTGTGGAAACCACTAATGACGACACTAGTGTGTGTGTGTGTGTGTGTGTGTGTGTGTGTGTGTGTGTGTGTGTGTGTGTGCGATCAATCACCTGAGTATGCAGTGGCGTCCATCTTCCCGACTCGCACCGGCGACCCGGAGTGTGCGAGTTCTGCTCCGACCTCCTGCCAGACCGGCTCCAACTTCTTACAGTACCCACACCATGGGGCATAGAACTACACACACACATCAGACACACACATCAGACACACACCACGGGGTATAGAACTAAAGCACAATACACAGCTCAAACACACCACATAAAAACTACAGCACAACACACAGCTAACACACAATACAGTAAAATCATCTGCAAGAAGGGTCACATCACTCACGTCCACCAGCCAGACGTCGTCCATTCGGTTCTCCTTAAACCTGCGGGAAACACAAGATCTACATTTACTGAAGACACTAACAGCAGTCCGACTGTAACGCTTTGTTTACGGCCTTAAACACTGATCTGAGGAACACACTGAGGAACACACTGAGGAACACACTGAGGAACACACTGAAGGAACACACTGAAGGAACACACTGAAGGAACACACAGAGGAACACACTGAAGGAACACACTGAGGAACACACTGAAGGAACACGCTGAGGAACACACTGAAGGAACACACTGAAGGAACACACTGAAGGAACACACTGAAGGAACACACTGAGGAACACACTGAAGGAACACACTGAAGGAACACACTGAAGGAACACACTGGAGGAACACACTGAAGGAACACACTGAAGGAACACACTGAAGGAACACACTGAGGAACACACTGAGGAACACACTGAGGAACACACTGAAGGAACACACTGAAGGAACACACTGAGGAACACACTGAAGGAACACACTGAAGGAACACACTGAAGGAACACACTGAAGGAACACACTGAAGGAACACACTGAGGAACACACTGAAGGAACACACTGAGGAACACACTGAAGGAACACACTGAAGGAACACACTGAAGGAACACACTGAAGGAACACACTGAGGAACACACTGAAGGAACACACTGAAGGAACACACTGAAGGAACACGCTGAGGAACACGCTGAGGAACACGCTGAGGAACACGCTGAAGGAACACGCTGAAGGAACACGCTGAAGGAACACACTGAGGAACACACTGAAGGAACACGCTGAGGAACACACTGAAGGAACACACTGAAGGAACACACTGAGGAACACACTGAAGGAACACGCTGAGGAACACACTGAAGGAACACACTGAAGGAACACGCTGAGGAACACGCTGAGGAACACGCTGAAGGAACACGCTGAAGGAACACACTGAAGGAACACACTGAGGAACACACTGAAGGAACACACTGAAGGAACACACTGAAGGAACACACTGAGGAACACACTGAAGGAACACACTGAAGGAACACACTGAGGAACACACTGAAGGAACACACTGAAGGAACACACTGAGGAACACACTGAAGGAACACACTGAAGGAACACACTGAAGGAACACACTGAGGAACACACTGAAGGAACACGCTGAGGAACACACTGAAGGAACACACTGAAGGAACACACTGAAGGAACACACTGAAGGAACACACTGAGGAACACACTGAAGGAACACGCTGAGGAACACACTGAAGGAACACACTGAAGGAACACACTGAAGGAACACACTGAGGAACACACTGAAGGAACACACTGAAGGAACACACTGAAGGAACACACTGAAGGAACACACTGAGGAACACACTGAGGAACACACTGAAGGAACACACTGAAGGAACACACTGAAGGAACACACTGAAGGAACACACTGAAGGAACACACTGAGGAACACACTGAAGGAACACACTGAAGGAACACACTGAGGAACACACTGAAGGAACACACTGAAGGAACACACTGAAGGAACACACTGAGGAACACACTGAAGGAACACACTGAAGGAACACACTGAGGAACACACTGAAGGAACACACTGAGGAACACACTGAGGAACACACTGAGGAACACACTGAGGAACACACTGAAGGAACACACTGAAGGAACACACTGAGGAACACACTGAAGGAACACACTGAAGGAACACACTGAGGAACACACTGAGGAACACACTGAAGGAACACACTGAAGGAACACACTGAAGGAACACACTGAGGAACACACTGAAGGAACACACTGAAGGAACACACTGAAGGAACACACTGAAGGAACACACTGAGGAACACACTGAAGGAACACACTGAAGGAACACACTGAGGAACACACTGAAGGAACACACTGAGGAACACACTGAAGGAACACACTGAAGGAACACACTGAAGGAACACACTGAAGGAACACACTGAGGAACACACTGAGGAACACACTGAGGAACACACTGAAGGAACACACTGAAGGAACACACTGAAGGAACACACTGAGGAACACACTGAAGGAACACACTGAAGGAACACACTGAGGAACACACTGAAGGAACACACTGAAGGAACACACTGAGGAACACACTGAAGGAACACACTGAGGAACACACTGAAGGAACACACTGAGGAACACACTGAAGGAACACACTGAAGGAACACACTGAGGAACACACTGAGGAACACACTGAAGGAACACACTGAAGGAACACACTGAGGAACACACTGAAGGAACACACTGAAGGAACACACTGAGGAACACACTGAAGGAACACACTGAAGGAACACACTGAAGGAACACACTGAAGGAACACACTGAGGAACACACTGAAGGAACACACTGAAGGAACACACTGAGGAACACACTGAAGGAACACACTGAAGGAACACACTGAAGGAACACACTGAAGGAACACACTGAAGGAACACACTGAGGAACACACTGAAGGAACACACTGAAGGAACACACTGAAGGAACACACTGAGGAACACACTGAAGGAACACACTGAGGAACACACTGAAGGAACACACTGAAGGAACACACTGAGGAACACACTGAAGGAACACACTGAAGGAACACACTGAGGAACACACTGAAGGAACACACTGAAGGAACACACTGAGGAACACACTGAAGGAACACACTGAGGAACACACTGAAGGAACACACTGAAGGAACACACTGAAGGAACACACTGAGGAACACACTGAGGAACACACTGAAGGAACACACTGAAGGAACACACTGAAGGAACACACTGAGGAACACACTGAAGGAACACACTGAAGGAACACACTGAGGAACACACTGAAGGAACACACTGAAGGAACACACTGAAGGAACACACTGAAGGAACACACTGAGGAACACACTGAGGAACACACTGAAGGAACACACTGAGGAACACACTGAAGGAACACACTGAAGGAACACACTGAAGGAACACACTGAAGGAACACACTGAAGGAACACACTGAAGGAACACACTGAAGGAACACACTGAGGAACACACTGAAGGAACACACTGAAGGAACACACTGAAGGAACACACTGAAGGAACACACTGAGGAACACACTGAAGGAACACACTGAGGAACACACTGAGGAACACACTGAAGGAACACACTGAAGGAACACACTGAGGAACACACTGAGGAACACACTGAGGAACACACTGAAGGAACACACTGAAGGAACACACTGAAGGAACACACTGAAGGAACACACTGAAGGAACACACTGAGGAACACACTGAAGGAACACACTGAAGGAACACACTGAGGAACACACTGAGGAACACACTGAAGGAACACACTGAGGAACACACTGAGGAACACACTGAAGGAACACACTGAAGGAACACACTGAAGGAACACACTGAGGAACACACTGAAGGAACACACTGAAGGAACACACTGAGGAACACACTGAAGGAACACACTGAGGAACACACTGAAGGAACACACTGAGGAACACACTGAAGGAACACACTGAGGAACACACTGAAGGAACACACTGAGGAACACACTGAGGAACACACTGAGGAACACAAGATCTACATTTACTGAAGACACTAACAGCAGTCCGACTGTAACGCTTCGTTTACGGCCTTAAACACTGATCTGAGGAACACACTGAAGGAACACACTGAAGGAACACACTGAGGAACACACTGAGGGACACACTGAAGGAACACACTGAAGGAACACACTGAGGAACACACTGAAGGAACACACTGAAGGAACACACTGAAGGAACACACTGAGGAACACACTGAGGAACACACTGAAGGAACACACTGAGGAACACACTGAAGGAACACACTGAAGGAACACACTGAAGGAACACACTGAAGGAACACACTGAGGAACACACTGAAGGAACACACTGAAGGAACACACTGAAGGAACACACTGAAGGAACACACTGAAGGAACACACTGAAGGAACACACTGAAGGAACACACTGAGGAACACACTGAAGGAACACACTGAGGAACACACTGAAGGAACACACTGAGGAACACACTGAGGAACACACTGAAGGAACACACTGAGGAACACACTGAAGGAACACACTGAATGAACACACTGAAGGAACACACTGAAGGAACACACTGAAGGAACACACTGAGGAACACACTGAAGGAACACACTGAAGGAACACACTGAGGAACACACTGAAGGAACACACTGAAGGAACACACTGAAGGAACACACTGAAGGAACACACTGAAGGAACACACTGAGGAACACACTGAGGAACACACTGAAGGAACACACTGAGGAACACACTGAAGAACACACTGAGGAACACACTGAAGGAACACACTGAGGAACACACTGAAGGAACACACTGAAGGAACACACTGAAGGAACACACTGAAGGAACACACTGAGGAACACACTGAAGGAACACACTGAAGGAACACACTGAAGGAACACACTGAAGGAACACACTGAGGAACACACTGAGGAACACACTGAAGGAACACACTGAAGGAACACACTGAGGAACACACTGAAGGAACACACTGAGGAACACACTGAAGGAACACACTGAAGGAACACACTGAAGGAACACACTGAAGGAACACACTGAGGAACACACTGAAGGAACACACTGAGGAACACACTGAAGGAACACACTGAAGGAACACACTGAGGAACACACTGAAGGAACACACTGAAGGAACACACTGAGGAACACACTGAAGGAACACACTGAGGAACACACTGAAGGAACACACTGAAGGAACACACTGAGGAACACACTGAAGGAACACACTGAAGGAACACACTGAAGGAACACACTGAGGAACACACTGAAGGAACACACTGAAGGAACACACTGAAGGAACACACTGAGGAACACACTGAAGGAACACACTGAAGGAACACACTGAGGAACACACTGAGGAACACACTGAAGGAACACACTGAGGAACACACTGAAGGAACACACTGAAGGAACACACTGAGGAACACACTGAAGGAACACACTGAAGGAACACACTGAAGGAACACACTGAAGGAACACACTGAAGGAACACACTGAAGGAACACACTGAAGGAACACACTGAAGGAACACACTGAGGAACACACTGAGGAACACACTGAAGGAACACACTGAAGGAACACACTGAGGAACACACTGAGGAACACACTGAAGGAACACACTGAAGGAACACACTGAGGAACACACTGAAGGAACACACTGAAGGAACACACTGAAGGAACACACTGAAGGAACACACTGAGGAACACACTGAAGGAACACACTGAAGGAACACACTGAAGGAACACACTGAGGAACACACTGAAGGAACACACTGAGGAACACACTGAGGAACACACTGAAGGAACACACTGAAGGAACACACTGAAGGAACACACTGAAGGAACACACTGAAGGAACACACTGAGGAACACACTGAAGGAACACACTGAAGGAACACACTGAGGAACACACTGAAGGAACACACTGAGGAACACACTGAAGGAACACACTGAGGAACACACTGAAGGAACACACTGAGGAACACACTGAAGGAACACACTGAGGAACACACTGAGGAACACACTGAGGAACACACTGAGGAACACAAGATCTACACACTGAAGACACTAACAGCAGTCCGACTGTAACGCTTCGTTTACGGCCTTAAACACTGATCTGAGGAACACACTGAAGGAACACACTGAAGGAACACACTGAAGGAACACACTGAGGAACACACTGAGGAACACACTGAAGGAACACACTGAAGGAACACACTGAGGAACACACTGAAGGAACACACTGAAGGAACACACTGAGGAACACACTGAGGAACACACTGAAGGAACACACTGAGGAACACACTGAAGGAACACACTGAAGGAACACACTGAAGGAACACACTGAAGGAACACACTGAAGGAACACACTGAAGGAACACACTGAGGAACACACTGAAGGAACACACTGAAGGAACACACTGAAGGAACACACTGAAGGAACACACTGAAGGAACACACTGAAGGAACACACTGAAGGAACACACTGAGGAACACACTGAAGGAACACACTGAAGGAACACACTGAAGGAACACACTGAGGAACACACTGAAGGAACACACTGAGGAACACACTGAGGAACACACTGAGGAACACACTGAGGAACACACTGAAGGAACACACTGAGGAACACACTGAAGGAACACACTGAAGGAACACACTGAAGGAACACACTGAAGGAACACACTGAAGGAACACACTGAAGGAACACACTGAGGAACACACTGAAGGAACACACTGAAGGAACACACTGAGGAACACACTGAAGGAACACACTGAAGGAACACACTGAAGGAACACACTGAAGGAACACACTGAGGAACACACTGAGGAACACACTGAGGAACACACTGAAGAACACACTGAAGAACACACTGAGGGAACACACTGAAGGAACACACTGAGGAACACACTGAAGGAACACACTGAAGGAACACACTGAAGGAACACACTGAAGGAACACACTGAAGGAACACACTGAGGAACACACTGAAGGAACACACTGAAGGAACACACTGAAGGAACACACTGAAGGAACACACTGAGGAACACACTGAGGAACACACTGAAGGAACACACTGAAGGAACACACTGAGGAACACACTGAAGGAACACACTGAGGAACACACTGAAGGAACACACTGAAGGAACACACTGAAGGAACACACTGAGGAACACACTGAGGAACACACTGAAGGAACACACTGAAGGAACACACTGAGGAACACACTGAAGGAACACACTGAGGAACACACTGAGGAACACACTGAAGGAACACACTGAGGAACACACTGAAGGAACACACTGAAGGAACACACTGAAGGAACACACTGAGGGAACACACTGAGGAACACACTGAGGAACACACTGAAGGAACACACTGAGGAACACACTGAAGGAACACACTGAAGGAACACACTGAGGAACACACTGAGGAACACACTGAAGGAACACACTGAGGAACACACTGAAGGAACACACTGAGGAACACACTGAAGGAACACACTGAGGAACACACTGAAGGAACACACTGAGGAACACACTGAAGGAACACACTGAAGGAACACACTGAAGGAACACACTGAGGAACACACTGAAGGAACACACTGAGGAACACACTGAAGGAACACACTGAAGGAACACACTGAAGGAACACACTGAGGAACACACTGAAGGAACACACTGAGGAACACACTGAAGGAACACACTGAGGAACACACTGAAGGAACACACTGAAGGAACACACTGAAGGAACACACTGAGGAACACACTGAAGGAACACACTGAGGAACACACTGAAGGAACACACTGAGGAACACACTGAAGGAACACACTGAAGGAACACACTGAAGGAACACACTGAGGAACACACTGAGGAACACACTGAAGGAACACACTGAGGAACACACTGAAGGAACACACTGAGGAACACACTGAAGGAACACACTGAAGGAACACACTGAAGGAACACACTGAGGAACACACTGAAGGAACACACTGAGGAACACACTGAGGAACACACTGAAGGAACACACTGAGGAACACACTGAAGGAACACACTGAGGAACACACTGAAGGAACACACTGAAGGAACACACTGAGGAACACACTGAAGGAACACACTGAAGGAACACACTGAGGAACACACTGAAGGAACACACTGAGGAACACACTGAAGGAACACACTGAAGGAACACACTGAGGAACACACTGAGGAACACACTGAAGGAACACGCTGAGGAACACGCTGAGGAACACACTGAGGAACACACTGAGGAACACACTGAGGAACACACTGAAGGAACACACTGAAGGAACACACTGAGGAACACACTGAGGAACACACTGAGGAACACACTGAAGGAACACACTGAAGGAACACACTGAGGAACACACTGAGGAACACACTGAGGAACACACTGAAGGAACACACTGAGGAACACACTGAGGAACACACTGAGGAACACACTGAGGAACACACTGAGGAACACACTGAAGGAACACACTGAGGAACACACTGAGGAACACGCTGAGGAACACGCTGAGGAACACACTGAGGAACACACTGAGGAACACACTGAGGAACACGCTGAGGAACACACTGAAGGAACACACTGAGGAACACACTGAGGAACACACTGAGGAACACGCTGAGGAACACGCTGAGGAACACACTGAAGGAACACGCTGAGGAACACACTGAAGGAACACACTGAGGAACACGCTGAGGAACACACTGAAGGAACACGCTGAGGAACACACTGAAGGAACACACTGAGGAACACGCTGAGGAACACACTGAGGAACACACTGAGGAACACGCTGAGGAACACGCTGAGGAACACACTGAAGGAACACGCTGAGGAACACACTGAAGGAACACACTGAGGAACACGCTGAGGAACACACTGAAGGAACACACTGAAGGAACACACTGAAGGAACACACTGAAGGAACACACTGAGGAACACACTGAGGAACACACTGAAGGAACACACTGAGGAACACGCTGAGGAACACGCTGAGGAACACGCTGAGGAACACACTGAGGAACACACTGAGGAACACACTGAGGAACACACTGAAGGAACACACTGAGGAACACACTGAAGGAACACACTGAGGAACACACTGAGGAACACACTGAAGGAACACACTGAAGGAACACACTGAGGAACACACTGAGGAACACGCTGAGGAACACGCTGAGGAACACACTGAGGAACACACTGAAGGAACACACTGAGGAACACACTGAGGAACACACTGACTCTGAATGACAGTCTGAATTAAACCTGTTCATCATATACAGTGATCAAGTCTCTTCAGAAGAATTGGATTTAATACTCCATTAATAAGGATTCAAAATCGTTTCGAAGCGTCAGAGTTTATATGGATTTGTCTGTATTTATCTTTATGAGAACGTTAGAGTAATGGATGACAGATTTTCATTTTTGGTTGATTTATCCTTTACATAATGATGAGCATCTCATTGTCTGAAGAATCCGCCAGCTTTCAGAAAACACACCAGTGCAGAGAAGAAAACTACTTGTCAAGCAATTTCATGAGTTTCATTTTAAACAATGCAAACTGTAATCAAGAGCTTTATGGCAGAATTACTCATAAAAAGCACAATCCATTTTTTTAAAGCAAAATATAACAGATACTCAAGATAAAACACATACAGCCATATTTATGAAACACAGACATGAATCATGCATCTGTCGTGTGATCAGATCATCATACAAACCTTTTCAACACTTTCACTCAAACTGAGATAAACTCTGTTTCAAGTGAGCCTTACATTTGTCGACCTTTCTCTTAAATATTGTTCACCTCATGAAAATTAATTTTAAAAAAAATAGCAAACGGGACGGACTATCTTACATGTCATCGAGATCCTGCACATGAGCCACGAGCAGCGGACTGAGGAGAAGACAGGAGAAAACTGCAAACACAGACAAGCACAACATCACTTCATGATAATCATACCTCAGATATGATGATGAGTTATGAATAAAGCATCTGTACCTGCAGTGAGCAGCGCCATGACTGCGAACGAGAAGAAGAAGAAGAAAAAGAAGAAGAGCATCAACAGGAAGTGCAGACAGTAGTGGAGCCGGCGCATGCGCACTGGCCCAGGGGAGCTGACGCTGACGTCACGCTGCCTACGTCACGCTCGCCGCGGCTCAATCAGTCAAGCGTGCTTCCTACATAGTGGACGACATACACTACATAGAGACAGACATTCTGTGTTTTCTTATTGAAACCAGACAAATCTGCAAAAACACAGGCATCAGAGAAACACATACTAACAAAAGACAGATCTTGAACATAATAGCCTATGTTGTGGCTGCAGAAATGTGTAGCTAAATAAAAAGCTAACAAACACTAAGTAACTAAATGTACAAGGACAAGTGAAAGCTTCAAGCTTCAGAGCATTTCAATCATTTAATATGGTTAATAGCATTGCTTGCATGAAGGCTGTTTCTCTTAGTCTGGATTTGAGATGTTTTTCCAAATAATATCATGACATGATCCTTCAGGTTTTGAGGCTCATATATAGTTTGATAAGGGGATGAACATTTATTCTTCGAGTTATTGACTGCATAACTTCAACTGAAGCTGATTTTAGGTTTTAGCGTGTTAATCACACCATAGGACTTGTATTTGTCTGAAACATTGTTTATTCAGTCAAGAAAACCCGGCATAGAGTTTAGCATGAAGTGTTTTCAAGAGGAATGTAGCCTATCTGTCAGGACTGTGTGTGATTCAGGGAGATGTGTGTGTGGTGTGTAGTGCTTTGTGAAATTGTGAGATGTGTGTGAGTGTGTGTGTGTGGTGCAGTGCTGTAGTCAGTGTGTGAACAGTGACACACACAGGCACTAGAGGGCAGCAGAGCTGTTACCATGACCGGTTAACATCTGTGTTGTGGAGCACATCTGGCCTTCAGAAGTTCAGAGACTCGCGACACACACTCGTTTACTCACGACACACACCCATTTACTCAAGCTGAGGGAATCACGGAGCAAAGAGGAGATGAGGAGAACACAGAGCAGGTTACTGTTGATGAAACAACTCCTGAATTCAAATTCTGTCGATTTTATTACGAAATTAAATCAATAAACACCGTTTTGTTATTTGTAAATGTGACGTGCAGATCGCCGACAGATATCTGTTCAGGCACGCGATCATCTTTTACTCTTTAGCCTAATAGTAGGCTACACCAATGAACAAGAAAGAGACGGTATAGTCTAATACTGAAATCAAATGTATAAATACATTTCAGTATTAGACTATACCGTCTCTTATTTTCATCCTAATCGATCAATCAGTGTTTTTTTTAACTGCGGAAAGAGGTCAATAAGCTGCAATAATGTCACATAAGTTACATTTACCTCAGGAAGCCATTTGACCATAGATATCTATGCATTCGACCATAGCACGTTAGCTGGCTAGAAGCATTGCTATAGTGCATGAGTACTTAAGTATTTTAACTTTATTTTACTTTTATGTTTGTTCATATTAACTTAAACAAGGTGAAAAAACCTTGAGATTTAATTTAACTGCAGAACGGCATCTTTCATCTTTCCCCATCTATAGTTAAACACACTTGTGGAAAAAATATTGACTTTTTTACCATTATTTTAGGACACTCACAGATTTTATGATTTTACAGTGGCATCAATAAGCTTGTGAAATATCTGGATATCCGCATCGATTACTCTTCTGAGTCTTAGCCGGCTATCAAGAAGACCGCCAAGGATCCATACAGACTTTGATTTTTTTTTCGTTGAAGATCCACGAAAAACATGGCATACAACTTGCTAACATTTACACTAACGACCTATCAAGACTGACTGAACTGAGGGAAGTATACTGATACAATAAGATAATGATGTGAAGACAGGTGACTCAGGTGATGAACACAAGGCACAGGCTGGTAGGTGAGGGAGTGAGTTCAGGTGTGGAGACTAGGGGAAGTGTAGTGAAGACAAAGCCAGACTAGTGCAGACGAAGACTGTGACGTGTATTTATTTATATGCATTACACAAACACATTTTTACATATATGCATACACACATAACCCTAACCTGGCTATCAAGATTTGCCAGGCAAATGAGCTTTCACAAATGCATACAAGGACATTCAGTAATATGACGGCGTCAGCAAACGTCAGAGAAAGTGATGACGCGGCGAGTACGGTGGCCGAGAGAGCTCACCGCGCTGCAAGCTAAAGAAGACACATGTGAATAGAAAAAAACACCCGCAAATTAATAAAAATCCTCATCAGTCTCACAACATATGCGCTCACAACACAACCAAATAAAGAAACGCGCTGCAAGCAACACCGTCCACAACGGAAATGTTTTTCTGGGGAACCAAATAAGTGACGGACCCGACTGCATACACAGGACGTGCTTACAGCAAAACAAAAAAACAAAAAAACGTTTATTGACGAGAAATGAAAGCCTATATATTTTTTTTTCTAATTCATGGAGTAAAATCAAATTTGTAGATTTGCAATTAGTACCATAAATATTAACCGCCGCTAGTTTCATGTCTCTGGTATCACTCCGCGGACTCGCTCTGTCTTCACACACACTGAAACCGCCATTTTATGGTCTCTGTTATGTTATGTTTTCAAGTGAAAACGACCTCTCGCAAGACTTACGCATTAATATTACTGTAACAGTGTATAAAGGACGATTGTTATTTGTTTTATGGGAAGCTTTTAGAGAATATTCAGGTAAGATAGTAAATATCACGAGTTCACATCCACATATATTTATTCTGCGAGCTGCCCTGTTATTAATGAAAACATCAGTGTATTTTTAAAACTCGCTGATTCAGGGACAAAATGTTTAGTATTTGTGCATGAGGTAAAAGCACAATAATGGAGAGCAGAAGAAAGATGAATTAATTCAGACCTTCAGCTTCTTCCATCGATTCAGGAGCTTCAGAGACTAGAGTTTCGGTTCGGTCCCGATAGAATAGAAATACTCTATTTATCCTGAATGCCATGATGGAGAGAACTGGTGTTTTGACCCAGTATTACACTGTTTTATTGCAGGAAGGAAACTCCTCTTCAATCTCCATAGGTGATTTCTTGGGTCTCTTTGACAACACACAAACAGACACACACACACAGATACTGTGTGAGATCATCTGGTTGAAAAGAGAGGTAGATGATGGGTCCCAGTGATGTGGTGTAAATGGAGAAGAGGAGCGGTCCAAGCACTGAACCCTGGGGAACCCCTGTGGTCAGCTGATGTGCTTTGGACACCTCGCCTCTCCATGCGACCCTGATCTACCTGTGAGATAGGACTCAAACCAGTGGAGAGGAGTACCTGCGATGCCCAGAGATGAGAGGGTGGACAGGAGGATCTGATGGGTCACAGTGTCGAAGGCAGCAGACCGGTCCAGGAGGATGAGGACGGATGATTTGGAAGCAGCTTTAGCGATCCGCAGGGCTTCTGTGACCGACAGTAATGCAGTCTCGGTCGAATGCCCTTTCTTGAAGCCAGATTGGTGGACATCCAGCTGGTTGAGACAGGAAAGATGATACTCAGTTGAAATCTCTGGCAGTTAATTTTGTTTGATTTGTTCATTGCAAACAGCTGAAAGTCTTTTGATCGGTAGTAAATGTCCGTGTATCAAATGCAGGTTTTGGCCGAGAGAACACGTATAAACTGCTTTAAGAGGATACGTCTTCAGACCACCCAGAGATGAGACATCTCAGTTCAGCTCTGTTCATGGATCAGAACATGCTGGATCTGTCCTCTGTGGAGGAACTTAATGCAACATTACAAAAAGCTGTTTAATATGGAAAAATGTTATATTCATAAAAACAATGAAAATCCCACT
Source organism: Pimephales promelas (assembly GCF_016745375.1). Next base: position 2,134,585 of record NW_024121133.1, read on the forward strand.
CAGAAGGACAAAGTGCATATCTCTCCTTTTAATGTTCAGAAAACTGACATTTATTTAGCAGTTAACAGGAGTTTCCAATTACAGTTAGGCCGTGTGTGTGTATGTGTGTGTGAGGTGACTATGTGAAAAGCGGTGTGTAAGCGTAAAGTGTTCTCTCCCAGCAGGGAGTGGATCAACAGACCTCCAGCGCTGCACCTCCTCCTCCTCCTCCTCCGTCTGCTGCTGCTGTGACCTTCTCAGGAAAACCCCTAAACATCTATTATTATCTCTGTTTGGGCCGTTTAATCAGTCCTTTGATACGTATTGGCCTAGAGAATTTAGCAACTGACTTCAAACACAAATCTGTCTCCGTGGCAACAAGGCAGGTCACTACTAACTATGCCACCGTCTACTACAGTACTGCATCAGGGTCAGGGTCATTGTGTTCTCCCTGAGGAAAAATTCAGCAGGAGAGGAAGAATTGACTGAACTCGTTAAATCATCTAAATCAACATGTATGTTAGACCCTATACCGACTAAGCTACTGAAAGAGATGCTAGAAAAGCAAGCAAATTTTATTTATATAGCTCTTTTCCAAACAAATGAATGCAGTTCAAAGTGCTTTACAGGCACAACAATTAAAATCAAGTACAAAATACAGGTAAAGTACAAGAAAAAAGGCAGTATCTTCACAACTATGTTCCTTTTTAGAGAGAAATCTGCGAGGATTTCCAGTCCGTACCATAGTACCGAGACAGCTCTCGTTAGAGTCACACATGATCTGCTCTTATCATCCGATCGTGGTCGTATCTCTCTATAAGTGTTACTCGATCTTAGTGCTGCATTTGACACCATTGACCACAACATTCTTTTAAATAGACTAGAAAACTATGTTGGCGTTTGTGGAACTGCATTAAATCATTATTATCTGACCGTTATCAGTGTGTAGCAGTAAATGAAGAGATGTCTTATCCATCACAAGTTCAGTATGGCGTACCACAAGGCTCAGTACTAGGACCGCTGCTGTTCACTCTGTACATGCTGCACACACACACACACACACACACACACACTCTCTCTGTACATGCTATACATGATATATCATTAGGAAGGATGGCACAAGCATGAGCCGAGCTATGGCGAGCAGAGAGTGCTGGACACCGGCTGGTTATGGACTTGCTCAAACTTTTATTTTGGATCATTTTTAAAGGGATACTCCACCGGGTTTTCATATTAAACTATGTTATTCCCTTAACTAAGACGAGCTGATGCATACCTCTCTCGTCTCGGTGCGTGCACTCTATCGCTCTGTATTGCCGCAAAACTACGTTAGCTTCTCTTTTTGGCCCATATTTAATGCACTGGGCTAAGCTAAGTGCTAACGTAGTTTTGCGGCAATACAGAGCGATAGAGTGCACGCACCGAGACGAGAGAGGTATGCATCAGCTCGTCTTAGTTAAGGGAATAACATAGTTTAATATGAAAACCCGGTGGAGTATCCCTTTAACCCAAAAAAGTTACGGACTGCAGCTTTAAGATATTCATTCTAATAGTTGTCTTTAATCATTGATTAAAAGTGTGAAACTCTTCCTGTGTGCAGTAGCATCTGCTCTCTCGGACCCCATTTACACCTGGTATTAAAATGCGACCTGTATCCAGATAATAAAAAAACGCATGTTAATGCAAGGTGATCGGATCGTGATCGGATCTGCCTGACCACATCTGGAGGTAGTCTGGCTCGCATTGTGTTCGGATCTTTACTAGGTGTAAACGCAATCTGGTTGTCGAAACCACATATTTTACTCCTACCAAAAATGCTAAATAATAAACGAGTGTGAGCGTGTTATATGTCAGATATGACGGCGCTACTGCGACACGCATCATCGCAGATGAGCGTCTATTCATCAAGCCAACGTGCAAACATCGCAAATAACATTGAAAGTAAGTCACAGACGCTTAACACACAATCATCTTCAAGTAAAGAAACGAATTTTCTTACCAGGGCTGTTGCAACTCTCTCTTATTGATGTCTTTGATTTGGAAATTAGCCGATGATCAATAAAATGCAGCTCATATCTGTTGCTTTTGATGGCGTGCAATCCATTAAATCTGCATATAACGCGGGAGTTGAAGATCGGATTTATATCCGTTTTGCAAAAACACATTTATGCGGCCAGGTGAAAATGGAATCGGTACTTATTATCATCCGGATACAGATCGCATGTTAATACCAGGTGTAATGGGGTGTCTGTGACAGTGTTTACAGCGATCTGATGAAAGTGTTGCGATGTCTCCCTGATTCGACAGGTTTGTGCATCATGTGACCCGAGCCTAGCTTAGGAAACATAAAAAAAAAAAGAGTAAAAAAGCAGTCGTTGATGTGGAAATAATCGTTGCTCTTCTCTTACTGCAGTCTAATCTAATACTTCTGAAACACTGAGCATTATTTGAGAATGATCTTCAGAGCTGTTCTCTAGAATCAGACATGTGACCGGTTCAGAAAAGGCCCAATTTATTGAGACATTCATATCCTGAGGAACGATGTGTACATTCTTTCAGGAACACTGGATTGGTTCAGTCATCGAGACGATAACACTGACACACAAACACACTAAGTCGGATTCGGATTATATTGGCTTCAAGACGCACAAACACATTCCGACATGAGCTTGTGTTTCCATCCTCATGCAGAGACCGAGACGACACCGACGAACGAACGAACGAAAGCTCCAGTGCGATTCACCGACACACATGCAAACGCACAAAGACATCAAACTCAAACATGTATTAGCTTCAGATATAATCCAACAGACTGATGAAGACACGAGCTACGGACACACAGCTCAAGGCGTCGGTTGAAAGGCTGTTGTGTGTGTGTGTGTGTGTGTGTGTGTCCGTTGTAAAGGGTCCACCAGGCGCACCACTGAGCTCAACAGAAGTCTATGAGTCCACACGCACAGGTCAAAGTTCAAAAGCAGGGAAGCTGGATCCCTCGGGCTGGAGGACGTCGGAGAGAAAGTGGACGGCTCCGGCCATTCCTGCACACAGAACCACGGGTTAGGAGATATTCATGACATCATCAGAGCATACCATCATCTCACGTGCTTAGAAACAGAATGAAACGCTTCAGGAACGAGAACACGTGTGGGCGGGGCTTGATTGTGTCTGTGAGGAACTGATTGGATGGTTGTGGTTTGCTATTGGCTGATCTCATGTGATTGACAGGTTATAGCCCCGCCCACATCATCAGAGAAGAGATGCTGAAGAGGAACTGATGCTCATTCAGGATTATTAACACTATAATGATGATGTGCACCGATAAATCATTTACAGTAAACACTGATATTCCATGACAAATAAAGATTTATCCATTTTGATTTAATGGTGACTAAGTACAAATGCCTAGAATTATAAGCCTAGAATTATATATAATTGCAGACTAATTCAATATTTCTCATTAATATATGCAGTGTGTGTGTGTGTGTGTGTGTGTGTGTGCCCACTAAAGACCGAGGTAGAGATGGAGTCTCTAAACGCCCAATCAGAGTGTGGCTTTTAATGAGCGCAGGAAGTGTTGCCATGCCGACCGCGGTGAAGTGGACGAGGACTTCAGAGCTTCTCCGACACCAGCACACTGGGAATAAGGGATTTGGGCTCTCTGACACTTTATAATCGTTTGCCTCTTTTACTCGGCAGACGGGAGATACGAGGAGAGAGAGGAATCAGGACATGTTGCGAGCGGGATTAGAACCTAAAGCTGAAGCCCAGGAGCTCAATGTGTACTAGAGAACTGATGAAGAGAGACGTACTGCACAAATTAACACAGCTTAAATTAATTAATGTTTTTTAAAATGGCTGAAATAAACTACAGCTCCAAAAGTTTGGGGTCACAAAGATTTTTTTTTTAAAGAAATTAACACCTTTTTTAATCAAGGATGCATTAAATTGATCAAAACTGACAATAAAAGACTTTATAATGTGTAAAATTAAATTAAATTTATAATGTGACAAAAGATTCTGTTTTAGATAAATGCTGTTCATTTGAAAATTCTATTCATTAGAGAATCCTGAAAAATAAAATATATGACGATTTCCACAGAAATATGAAGCAGCACAACTGTGTTCAACACTGATAATAATCATAAGTGTTTGTTGATCATCAGATCCTCATATTAGAATGATTTGTGGAGGATCATGTGACCCTGAAGACTGGAGTAATGATGATAAATTCAGCTTTGATCAGGAATAAATTACACTTTACTGTATATTCACATAGAAAACAGATGATTTACACTGGAGTAATATTTCACTGTTATTTTTGATCAAATAAATGCAGCTTTGATGAGCAGAAGGTTATGTTTATGAAGACTATATAATTATCCAATATAAACTGTAATAATGCGCTACACAATAAAGGGAGCACATGTGTGGAAGCACGTAAATACATAAATATAATAAAAGGGGGGACTCTACTGATCTCAGGTCTGATCTCACAGTGTCAGCTTCAGCACAGACGGACGCCACTGATCTCAGGACTGACGATCGCAAGAGTTTAGGGGCTCTGGGAGAATATTGAGGAGACGTGATTATTCATTTACCTTCAAACAGGGAGTATGGCCGGTCAGGGATGCGGCAGCCGTGCTTCCCGTAGTCTAGACACCACTCAGCAAACTAGACAGAAACACACACACACACACACACGCGTCAGACAGTGCTCGAATGGACAATAACATGCATTAAACACAACTATGCCAAAATGGCCGTTTCGTCGAGTATCCGCACAAGCACAGTATTAAACGAGTTAGACGAGTCAAAGTCTTGAACTTCTGAATTAGTGTAGAGTTGTGAGGAGGTGTGTGTCAGATCTGCGTTGTGTGTGTTATCGCTCATAAAGTGACGGCGGCTAATAAACCTGCAGCTGTGCTTCATTCATTCTAATCTAACAGAGAAAAATCACGATTTCTGATCAGTACAATGAGTCCAAGCAGAATAAAACTATTAATTTCCACCAAACTAAATATAGAAATCTCATCACTTCACTGATTAAAAACAAAAAATAGTGAAGAATTCATGTCACCTGATCGTAACGATTCTTTTGTTTTAAGTTACTATTTTTTTTTTCTGGAATACTGTTTCATATTACACACAAAAAAAACAATTTCATAAGGAATTTATCATCAGTGTGATTAAAATATCTCAGAATGTGATATATAGTATAAAAAAGCTGAAATAGTTAAAAACGCCATATATAAACAGCTAGACCAGTATATGTAGAGTGGTCATGTGACTGGTGTATTGAGATGTTAACGCCACAGATATAGTGATGAAGCGAGTGTGTGTGGATGCGTCACACACACACACTCTACCTTGCAGGCCCGATACAGGTACTTCTTGTCGTGTGTGAGCTTGTAGAGCGAGAGGAAGGCGTATCCGTTGCCTGCGGTGCCGTGACAGATCCCGTAACCTTTCCTCAGCAGACCTTTCTGCCAGATCAGCTCTCCACACTCCACTGCGTCACGCAGGTACTTCTCATCCCTGAACACCTGACACACACACAACACGCAGAGATAAACCGCCAGATACACGCCAGAGACAATTTAACTGAGAGAGAGAGAGAGATATCAACCCATTAAAACTATAGTGATATTTAACACAAATGACACTATACTATTTAATTATGCGACTAAACTTTTAGTACTTTTAAATTTTGAACACATTAAATGTTAATTGTATAAACTTAAATATCACAATAAAGCCAATTTCACTTATAAAATAAAAAATAAGGCTTATATGCTTCAAAACAAAAGTGGCCACTAGAGGTCAGTGTCGGCTGCCGCATGCTGAGAGAGGAAACCTGTACAGAACTGAAGAAACAAACTCAGTGACTTTAAAACTAAAACAGAAGAAACATGAGAGGTGGGCGGCATGACAGACGGATGCCGCTGATGTCATATCATACAGTACCGTAACATGATCATCTGTTTATGAAACATATGAGCATGTCAAGAGATATAAGACCAACTCTTGCTGTAATTATATATATATATATATATATATGGTAAGAATGAATGCAAACAGAGTGACGAGTGTGTGTTAGAGACTCACTTTATGAGCCATGATGAGCATGTGCAGGACTCCAGGCGCCCCGTGACACCAGTGCACCAGTCGGTCGCTCTCGTTGCTGAGGGATGATGGGTAATTGCCGGACCGGAACCGCTTGTGCCGCAGGTAATCCACACTGGGCCGAAGCAGCTCGTTCAGGACCTCCTGGCTCACTTTAGCGCTCGGCTGCGAGGAGAGAGGAGACGTGATTAGTGTGTGCGGTTTATTAAAACTGACGGGTTAATGACCCTTCATGGCACAAACACCAGCACTTTAATGTGTGTATATGTACATGATGATTCACTGTAAAAATTAGCAATGCATCGAAACAATTGTCAAGCCAATGAAGCACATTTTTATTTGAATTGACGGATATTACTGACATTCGTTCAGACGGCTTGAAATTAAACAATCCAGACGAATCATCATCATCATCACGCCTACATGAATATCTGCATCCTTTAGTTGGACCGCTGTATGCTGCGTCGCCATGACGACACTCATGTTACCGTGCCGACCGCAAGCCAATCAGCTCGCAGGAGCCTTTTCCATCTCTAAACACACACTTCTGACACTGGGACTGGAGACTAATATCCGTCACGATGGACCTGCTAACCAGCTGATCAGACTCACATCAGCCCGGCTCCGCTCCTGACGTCATCACCACCAGATCATCATCAAACGAGATCGAAGGAGGAACTGGTGTGACGTCATTAAGAACCAAATCAGTTCATTTCTGGAGTTTGAAAAACGCCTCTGAGCTCCCATTGGTCTGTGTGGTGATGATGCAATAGGTGGGTTATTGAATAATTTTGAATATTGTGATAAGCTGTAAGCCATAATCATCAAAATTGTAACAAATAAAGGCATGAAATATCTCACTTTGCATGTAACGAGTCTATATAATATATTAGTTTCAGTTAAATTACTGAAATAAATGAACTTTTGCACCATATTCTAATGCGTCCAGTTTGAGTATATCGGGATCTTTAGCTTTTCCTTACGACTGAACCGTTCCTTCTTCCAGAGCAGATCCCCGAACAGAAGACGAGATGCTTCGCTGAATTACAGAACAAAAAACAATATTCTCTCACAGCACCAAAACAAACCTCCTCAGAAACGGCTCCATGACTGATGAATAGTGTTAACGCCAGAGCTGATCTCCTGACAGCACTATTGCCTCAGATTACATCACAATCCTCCAGGGTCGGACTCGAAACATCTGTCAGTCACAAACCACAGCGCTACGTCTCTGTTAGCAGCTCATTCACTAGCGGAGCGTCCGCTTTATTACAGGGGATGAGAAATGAGCATTTTAGAGCCTCTCGACTCCGCTTTTCCCGCTAAAGCACGGAAACGGCCCATAAAGACGTGGGTTACAGAGGAGCGGCTCAGGGGACACGGCGATGGAGGAAGAACAGATGTCAGCTAATGCTACGAGACATGATGCTGCATCTTGGGATGCTTTTTGAAGGAGTATAAACAGATCTCACATGTAGCACTCAGTCAAGTGTGGCCAAACATCTCAGCAATGGCTTAAAGGGAAGCGTTTTCAGTCACAGAAAACATAATTCACACCAAACTTTGTAAATTTGACAAATTTAATGCAAGAAAAAAAAAAATCTATCTTGACGCAGACGGTCCAACTATTTCAAGGAAATTAATCAGACATTAAAGAGATAAAAAGATGTCAAATATAGTGTCTATTAACAGAAATGCAATATGACATCCATAACTACGTATGCGTTCAGTGGTGTATAAAGAACTTTAACAAACCGTAATGTTTTTATTACCTTAGAACGAGACATTTATATCTACATCCCCTTCTATGAAAGTCGCCATATTTTGATGTCATGTTTGATTATTGATTTGATTATTTTTATGGTATAGTCAATAACACTGATATTAAAATGTTGAACTCTATACTGTTTTGCCTAAATCAATTTAAAATAAATCACAAGCTAAAATTAATTTACAGTATGAAAAAAGTATTTTTCTAAAAATTCAAAGTGTTTTTAAATGATTAATGTTCACCTATCATGGATTTTTGAAAATGACTGTTCATGTAGTGTGGACTATAGCTCTAAGGGGATGAAAACATCCTGCAAAGATTTAGATCTGAAAGAGCACCGTATATAAAGTTATTGTCTTTCAAAAGTGAGAATCGACTCACTTTTGAAAGACAATAAAGATAGTGGAAATGAGCATGCTTTATTAAACATCCAAATTAACTGACTAATGATGAGTTAATAGCAACAAATAAAACAACTATTTAGTTAGTTTATTTAATTTAGTGCAATATTGAGGTTATAATGTTTTAACTTTGAACACTTTTCTAACTGTAGTCAGTGTGTAATGTTGCCGTTTCCGCATAAACAACATCTGCAAGATTACAAACTGCTCAAACTCCACTGCAAAGGGAGAGATTTTATTTATAATCCCCTTTTCAAGAACGATGTTTGGACAGCGAGATCTTTCCTCCCTAAGCCTGATGAAGTGGCTGAAACAGATCCTGAACATTATAACGGATAGGACCGCTGGTCTTCTGCAAGCTCGCGCTTTTGTTCACTTAGGAACTATTACCAGTTTTCCGACAAATATTAATTAAATGGTGAATAACATCGTATCTGAAATGTAAACATTCGACTCCACTCGAAATCTGCGCTTGAAGTCCGTTCGCACGATCCTCTTGTTCGTTAACATTGTCAGGGTCTGAATCGAGCTCGAACCGCTGTGAAATCTACGCCATCCTTACTCATATTTACACTAGAGAAGAACTCACGTTCTCAAAACTGTTCTCTATGTGAATATATAGTAAAGTGTAATTTATTCCTGTGATCAAAGCTGAATTTATCATCATTACTCCAGTCTTTAGTGTCACATGATCCTACACAATCCATTTTAATATGAGGATCTGATGCTCAAGAAACATTTATGATTATTATCAGTTGAAACCATCTTTTTTTCAGGATTCTTTTTTCAGGATAGGAAGTTCAATAGAACAGCATTTATTTAAAACCAAATCATTGTAACATTATAAATCTCTTTACTGTCACTTTTGATCATTGAATGCATCCTTATTGTTTAAATCGTCCCTACTGAAAGCTTTTTAAACACGACCCTTCGTTTGGGGTTTCATTTTATTACAAGCTTGCTTCTTTAAGCACTTATGTGAGTTAGATTTCCCTAAAGCAGTTTAATATTAATTGAATAAACTTGATCCCGCGGTGTTGTTGGCCTCCGAGGGCAGAAGTGCCGACTCTGCAGTAAAAGCATCCGTGATCCGGTTACTGGCCAATCCGGGCTCGTCGTCTCTGATTGGGTTTACAGATCAACATCTGAAAGCTGTAGAAGCTCTGATCAATCTCAGCCCGCTCGCAGGAGAGTGTACGAGTAGGCGATGTTTTACACACACTGCAGTCGGTTGTGCTCGAATAGATGATTATATTCATTATTTGAAGACTTGTTGTATGTGAGGAAGCTGAGTAATCTACAGCTGCACATCAGATCTTTTAATACATTAATGGAACAACGTTCAGACAAAAAGCCAACATTAGCTGTTCTCTGGAAGGGTCAGACGGTCCTGAGAGAGCGATTCCTAAGATTCCTAATTCCTATCAATTATCATTATATTATTCACATGCAGAATAAAGGGGCGGGGCCTGGTTGAGGTAGTTAGTAGTGTGTTAAAGTGGTGGTTATGGAAAGGGGCGGGACATTCCCAAACACACTCAAAGCGCTCGACCAATCACAACACACTGCTCCAGCTGACCAATCAGAGCACAGTGTGTTTTTCAGGAGGAGGGGCTTCATAGAGACAGGAAGTAAACAGAGCGTTACTGAAGAGAGGAGCCGCAACAATGGAGAATATGAGGAGAATAATCAACATTCAAGCAGGAAAACCTGTTCTAGGAGAGCCTGAACACATCAAGACTGCACAACAGGACCAGTTTTATTCACACACACACACACACACACACACTCTCTCACCTGCATGAGCATGTAGTAAATGCCTGCCAGACCGTGAGCGGCTCCTACGTACTGCTTCTTGTGCCACTCGTACAGCAGCGGGCATCGCTCGCTTTTCTTCTCCTCTTTAGACAAGTTCTTCCCCGACTCCAGAATAGCCGTGACCACCTGGGGGCGCCAGAGAGCACACGGAGATGAGAGTCCAGTTGCGGATCAAAGTATCGGTCACTTCTCGGCAGAATTATTCACAGCGGTTCAGCAAAGGTAAAAGAACGGATTAAAATAGTGTGTCAGCAATAACACCGAGAAATATAACAGAGGACTATTACACAAGAGCAAATGTTGCATTAGTAGGGAAATCTGACCGATAACCGATAATTCTTTATATTTGAGAGCCGATAACCGATGTATTGGCTGAGTTTTTTATGATTTTTGAGAGCCTGATTACAACAAAAGTCTCATCATTAAAAGCCATGACCCAATCACACAAATATAATGTTCTTGAACATTTAATGTAGCCGATATGACACACTTGCGCTATTTTTCTTTTTGAAGTGATTCCAATCATATTTCAATTTTCAAGCAATTTAAAGCGATCATTATCACATCTGAAGCGTCTCAGCTGTAAGAAATAATCCATTAATTATCGACTTTATTATATCAGCCAAATTTTCTCATCAGGCCGATAACGATAACTTTAAAAATGAACATATAGCGGCTGATATATCAAGTTCCCTCCACATAAGGGCAATAAAAGATCGTTGTGGTGAAAACAGTGCGCTGCTGAATGGAGATGAGCCGGGCATGGATTCGTCAGTTCTCCTTTCGTGTTTAATGACTAAATACCAAAAAACACGAGTGGATAATGAGATACATTCACTTTTGGATGAACTATTACTTTAAAAACTGAAGCACACACAGTAAGTGTCTGTATCTGTAATAATATAACACGTGTCTCGTCATAAAGCAGAAGTGATAGAGGGATAAGTCCGCAATAGAGAGGATAAATGAAAGCGGTTACAGGTATTACAATAAACCTGATTGGAGGTTAATGACGCGGAGGCTGTTTTGGGCAATGGAGCAGAATACCGGCCAATGACTATAGATTTATCCCGGGATAAAAAGGACTTCTGGTCAGCACAGACTTCTCTCTCTGTCTCTGAAACTGCCCCGTCACCAAAACCAGCCGAGACCCTCCGGAGACGAAGCCGATAGTGCAGACTCAGATCTCCGTCCTCATCACGAGCACTTCTGGAGACTCAGCTCTGCTCTCACGTGTCCCAGAATACAGCATCACGTCCCAGTCACACGAATAACAGCACACGCCCACACCAGGCGCAGCCTCCAGGGGTCGCTCTCGAGTCCAACACAGAAGGGACTTAAAGTGAATGACAACTAGTGGTGGAAATAGGCACTGCAGTCCAATTCAAAATAAAGGAGATCGTGGTTTCTCCCGCCTCCTCGGACTCGACGCTCACACGGGTCGCCAGTTTGAGCTCACGCAACAGGAACGAGCGTGACGGACAATGAAAATTATCGACACGTAGCATCACAGACCAAAACAACAACCTGGAAACGCACATTTCAAAGTAAAATAAGTGTTTTCCAGAGAAACGAGTGTGATCTTCAACTCATCTATATATGCAAACGGTATTTTTATGCTTTAGTGAAGTGAAAAAGTTACATAGAGCACCTTTAAACTGCAGTTCCTCCAATGGCCACTAGAGGCCGGCTGCAGAACAGACTCGATCCCATAGACCTCCATGTTAAAATGTCCAACTTCACAGCAGAAAAAAACATGTTTACAGTCTGGTACCAAAAGTGGTTTTGGTCTATATAGCTCATTTTGCCCTTCATGACGACAGAGGACGCTGAATTATTTTATTACTCATCTGTTTAAATCATATTAAGCCTTAAAGTTCTGTATCATTAATGACGTGGCCGCTTGAGTGACAGGTGATTTGCGCTGATGTCACTGCTAGCCGCTTGTCTGCTGTGTTAGCTAATCTGCCTCATGATTATAAATGTTGAAAACAGTTGTGTGCATTTTGTTTGAAGGATTCTTTGATTTTAATTTTCAAAAAAAACAGTATTTATTTAAAATTGATTAATTTGTAACATCATAAATATGTCTGCAATGTCACTTTTGATCAATGTAATTCTTCCTGTGCTGAAAAAAAGTATTGATTTCTTTTATCATGACCCCTTTAACTGAACAAGCTTTAATAACCACAGATTCTCCACATGCGGATTCAACGGCAGCTTTAATGTTACAAGATTACTGAGGCAAACACACACACACACACACACACACACATTACTCTCCTTCCTCTTGTTCACCTCTCATCAGTTCTGCCCACATACTCGCCGCTAAACTGGACGCTGGCCAGCGCACACGACAGTAATGCGTAAAGCTGCCCGAGAGACACACATCTACAGTCCGGCCGCAGGATAACGCGTCAGTGAGGAACACACATTCAGCTCTGCGCTTTATCAATGGATGTATTGTAAAGCATTTTATCGATAGAGTTTAAAGTGAATCCAGCGTTTAATGTTGTATATGTGTGTGTGTGGTGTGTTTAATCCGCTTTAACACACACCGTGTGTGTGTTGATAAGTGGACAGCATTGCTGAGTATTTCCTCCTTAAAACTGCAGTGAACCAAAGACAGTCTCAAAAACACACTGGTGTTTCTGACGTCACAAACCACCTTGTAACCAATCAGATCAACGCGTGATCGCCAACCAGTGGATCTCTGAGTGAGGGAGTGAGTGGAGGCGGGGCTCATTTGCATATTCACAGAACCGCACATACCAAATGAGGTGAAGGGTGTCGAGTTACATTCAAGATATTTTAAAGGGATAGTTCACTTTGAAATTAATTTTTGATATGTTTGATATATATGTTTCTTGGGCATCCAAGATGTAGGTGTCTTTGTTTCCACAGTATTTTCAATTTTGACATTTTTAGGTCAAACCGTTGTTGTCTATCAGTCATACACTGGAGGCTAAGGGGGTCCACCAGCACAGAGAAGTCCAAATTAAACATGATTTAATGACTGGTACATGGCCTAAGACACGAAACGAGCGGTTTGTGTGAGAAAACCAACAGTATTTATATCGTTTTACCTCGTGTAATCACAGCCATGACACAATGATCTGACGACACGGGCGCTTCGGTCTGGAAGTGATCGACGTCACTCTTTGTTTATACAGAGATTTGGGAAGTTTGACCTTTCACTAAACATATTTAGATATACGGGAAACCGCAATGGAAGACGATTTCGGTATATCTAAATATGTTTAGTAAAAGGTAAAACTTCCGAAATCTCCGTGTAAATATTGAGTGACGTCACACGCAAGCGATCACTTCCGGCGTAACATTGAACTGATTCAGTTCGGTTCAGTTGGACATTGCACAACTGATTCAGATCACGAGGTAAAACGATATAAATACTGTTGGTTTTCTCACACAAACCGCTCGTTTCGTGTCTTAGGCCATGTACCAGTCATTAAATCATGTTTAATTTGGACTTCTCTTTGGTGGACCCCCTTAGCCTCCAGTGTATGACTGATAGACAACAACGGTTTGACTGAAAAATGTCAAAATTGAAAATACTGCGGAAACAAAGACACCTACATCTCGGATGGCCTTGAGGGAAGATAAAACATATCAAACATTAATTTCAAAGTGAACTATCCCTTTAAGGCACGATGGTCAAAGATGAGTTTTAAACTACAGGGGGACTTCATGCATGAATATATTGTGATTATGAATAGCGTGGCGATCACCTTGGCGATGGTGGCCTCATCCACCACTTCCGGCCCGATTTCTTTGTTGACATACAGCAGGGCGTAGAGATAGCCGGCGCGTCCGTACAGAAGCTCATCAGGAACGTCTGCGTCTGGGCTGAGGACCGAGCGCTGGAGCGCCAGCAGTCTGGCAGAGCGAGGGCAAACACATGGACAATCACAGCAATCTCTCTAAAACACAGTTTAATATGTGTACAACGTCTCCTTGTTCTTTTGTTTACAGGGGCGGTTGATTGTGATTTGACTTTTCTAACTGTGGTCCGTGTGTAATGTTGCTGTTTGAGAATAAACATCTGCAGAGGTCAAAGCGGACGCCGGAGCAGCGGCTCATTTGCATTTAAAGGGACAGACACAAAAACGGCGAGTTTTTTGCTCACCCTCAAAAACTGACAATTTTAACATGCTATATGAAAATCTATATGGGTATTTTGAGCTTAAACTTCACACACACACTCTGGGGACATCAGAGACTTATTTTACATCTTGTGAAAATAGGCATTATACCAGCCCTTTAACTGAAACCTGTGTACGAGAAACACAATGTATTGAGAGCAAAATAAGCGCAATATTGGTTGAGGGTTGAGAGAGAGAGAGAGAGAGAGAGAGAGAGAGAGAGAGAGCACCGCATGCAGTTGCTGAATAACACACTCCCCACAGACGGATGAGCGAGAGACTTCACTACAACACAAGCATCTGTTTCTCACACACTGAAACGCTTCACAAGAGCAAAAGCAATTTCCACCTCCAGCTCTTCAATCAAATCCAAATCAATGCTCTCTCTCTCTCGCTCTCGCTCTCTCTCTCTCCGCTGTTCTGCCGACAGATGAGGTGTACAGAAACCCGAGCGCAGAGCTAACTCTAGTGTTCAACATTCAGGCGTTTCAATGGCAATTTCTAGAAATTCTAGTGTCTAATAGAATACAAATTAATGACAGCTAATCAATTTAGTAAAGTGCCCCAATTACGCTTTTTCTAATATTTTTATAATATTGTAGTGTGTAATAAAGCTTTCAGTGAATGTAAAAGCTCTGTGAAGTTTCAAAGATAAAAGGAGTTTTTGTCTCCTAAACGTAAGAAGTGATTCTGAACCGAAACGAGTCGTCAGTCTCACTTCCTGCTGAACCTGGTTTGTAACCCACCGGCCTGTGGTTTTGATTGGCTGAGCAGCGTCTCTAAGCTCCGCCCTCAAACACTAGAGTATCTGATGCTGGGAGAGTTCGGTTCGGTTTCTGAGACTGACACGGTAAAACCCTCGCCATCGCTACTGTTCATATCTCCATCTGACCAATCACAGCAGAGCAGCTCTCCGAGAGGCGGGGCTTAGAGAGACTGAATCTTCGAACGAACCGTTTCAGACTCTTTGAGATATTAAGTGATGTTCAATGTGTATCATGAGAAAATTAACGTGTTTGTTGACCGTGGATGCATGTAAACCTGTGATAAGAGACTCTCAACCTTTAAAATAACATAATAGGGGCACTTATGATTAAATACAACTTATTAATTTAATGTAATTCAATATTTTTCTAAATAACACGTTTAGATCACAGCCCTTCCCTGACTCTGTAATCTGTATTTTTCCCAGCTTTACGCACACCCTTTTTGCTAAATGTCAGCTAGCTTCTCCAAACGACACTAAGAGCAAGAGCAAGCAAAGAAAGCTAAAGAGAAACAGTTTGCAAAGGTTCTGACTTGGTGATGCAGTCGTGTGACTCGGCCTGGTTCTTCAGGTGGTGGTGGACGACGGCACCGACGGCTAGCGGCCCGGCGTCTCCGCACAGGAAGGACACGCGGCGGCCGCTCAGGCTCCTCAGGGTGCGCTTCACGTAGTCCAGCGCGCGCCGCAAGTGCTCGTCCTCCTGCGTCCCGCGGTGCAGCTGCAGATACAGCAGGGCTACGCCTGCGTCACAGACAGCGCCCTCAACACGTGCTCTACATCAGGCGCATCAAATCACCTGGATTGGCTAATTAGCGCTGATATAATAGTTGGCAAATCAGTTCATGGGTGGAATATTCATATGGCAGCAGTTTTGCTTTCTGAGCCTGGACTTACACATAGCATTTACTCAGCACATGTGGAAAATGGGTTTGAAACTATTCAAATACAGTGTAAAATCTTGATTTGTGCCGTTTCACAATTTTGTAAAAAATCAACATCATAAACAAAGCATTAATAATAATTAAAATGATGTAAAAAACATAAATTTAGTAATTAATATCTTTATTTATAATAAATAAATAATGTAAAATATAAAGCATAACATGGGCTTTATGCACAGCTGCACTACTTCCTGAACTTCAGCCAGCTCCTTTGTTTCCTGTCTGCCATTATTGGACAAGCTTGATTAATTCAGGTGTGTCTGATTATTGTTGCCGTGACTACTGAGGTCAGGCACACCTGAACTAATCAATTTGTCCAATAATGGCAGACAGGAAACAAGGAGCTGGCTGAAGTTCAGGAAGTAGTGCAGCTGTGCATAAAGCCCATTATAATACCAATATTTTTGGTACATTTGTAATGAAATAAAATTGGATAAAAATTACATCAGAACGGGTAAAGGTTAAGCCTAAATTAAAGTATCAGTCGAGAGAGACTTGTGGGTTCATAGTAAACTACTGTTTACACTTACCTAAAAGATTATTAGGCAGTCCCTCCAGGATTTCACGATTTTTTTTTGGTGATTTTTGCAATCAAAATGACTGATTTTGTTTTGGTAATTTCCCAAAATTTGTGAAAAAATTTGCGATTTATATATAACATTTACCATAATAGTATTCAGTCCTTCCAGAAAAAAAAAAACGCAGATTTTTTTGTGATTGTTGTGGGCAAAAATTGATTGATTACACGGCCCGTTTACTTTAAAAATGCGATGGAATATGTGGGATATTTATGCAATTTTATGCGAGTAAATTGCAGGAATTTGCAAAAATTGAGGGAACTTGCACAAATTGCGGTTTGATGAAAAAGAGAAAAAAAGTGATTTCCCCAACATCCTGTTAATGTAAGAGTCATTTCTCATTACTTCCTTTGATAAGCAAGCATACTACATCATAGAAAGTGCTGGGAATATTTAATTTCTCATCTTGTTTTATTTCAGACTGTAACGAGTGTAAATAAGGTGTGGCCCCTTTAAGAGCTCTCTGCAGTGTTATATGTGCGCCTCGAACACCCCATGTGTGCGGGTAATTTCTGTTTGATGATACTTCTTTTATCTTATGTTGTTTATTAAGTAACGATGTGACGGTAGAATGTGACGGACAGTTATATGAGTTCGATTTGTGAGATCAATCGCCTCCGTGAGTCTGTCTGGCGTCGCTTAATTGCGTCACTTCATAACGTTCCCATGGAAACAGGGGGAAATGGCTGCTCTTGTGTGAAGCAAACGCAACATTTTTGCTAAGATACATGTGACTTTTTTTGCAACGAAAATGCGAGGATTATGAAATTATGCAAACCCCGCATATTTTGCACGGAAAATGGCAATTTATGCGGCGTATTTGAAAAAAATGCGGCCCCCGCATAAATATGCGGACTTTGGCTGATTTTGCATTGAATTCAGCGATCGCATAATCACGTTTTTCTGGAGGGACTGATTAGGAACACATGTTCAATTTCTCATTAATGCAATTATCTAATCAACCAATCACATGACAGTTGCTTCAGTGCATTTAGAGGTGTGGTCCTGGTCAAGACAATCTAAGACAGTTCAGACAATCAATTTGAAGACAATCAAACTGAACGTCCGAATGGGAAAGAAAGGGGATTTAAGCAGTTTTGAGCGTGGCATGGTTGGTGGTGTCTGAGTATTTGCTCAGTTACTGGGATTTTCACACAGTTCTGAAGGAGAAAGGGGGTCAAACACAGGATTAGTGTGTGTTCCTAATAATCCTTTAGCTGAATGTATTTATCCAAACTGTGTTACTGTCTTCAAGAATTGAGTTGAAGGTTTCTTTTTTTAACAAGGAAATCGCACAGTAACAGCATTTTATGAACAACGCTGGAATGTTTGCCTTTTATGCACACACACACACACAAAAGTAATGGCACACCAACTTGTGCTCAATAACTGAGAGTGTATGAAGTGTGTGTGGAGTCGCTCACCCGTCCAGCCGGTGTAGGCGGAGCAGTCGTGCGGGTCTGCCGTCTTCAAGCCCTCCTCCATTTGCTGAAGAAGATCTTTGATTTTGCTTTGCACTTTCTTCTGAAATGCAAGACTGATCTATTTCCAGACAAGGGGAAAAAATGTAAGTAAGATTCCAAGATGAAATTGGCAAACATAATTCGTTTTACAGTTTTATAATTAGTTGGCATAAAGGCACACTGGCACTGAGTATTGTAACGCAATAGTACTCAAAACTTTTGCGGACCCAACACAGAGCCCTGTGGAATATCCATCAAATTAAATATGTGCATATCCATGTCATAGACACACGTCTAACCCTTAAACACAATCTGTACATTACAGACTTCATGGCCTTGCGATACAACATCTCGGTTCAGCCCTGAGCCACTGATAACTCATGAATATCTGCAAACGTTTGACATTGAATAAAGTCAGAAAGAGACAAAAAGAGAATAGGCAGCCTAACCGTTGGAGCTGCATGACTCTAAATCAATTATTTATTAATGGAAATCCTCCCACAATTCTAAACAGACCGCAAAATAACGTAATTTACTGGAGTTTAATTTGGACAAAATGATTGTGTCACTGCAAACGCGTCCAGCAGGAGCCCCGGGTCCCAGTCCGGGTTCGGGAAACTGCGCTCCGAGGACACACGCGTACGGCCGAAACACGTTTACAATAATATTTGTGTCAGTCTATTTAAATTTTTTTTTAATTCATTAGAATTATTTAAAAAAAAATCAGTTTGAATGAAAGGGTCACTTGTAAAGACTTCACTTGATTCATTTCTGGATGAATCAGCATTTCTGAACGAATCTCTTGAATGGATGATTCAATGACGAACACATTTTTAACAGTCCCTCGTCGCCACCTGCTGGTGTAATCCAATCTTAAAGGTTATTTTCAAAAGGTGATTGACTCTATGTTGATCTCTACCGTAGACATCAGTGTTTATATCTGAACTATAATCTTTTATCCCACTACTTCCGTGATCATTTGAGTGATTGTAAGACTGAAGTAATGACACTGTGATGTTGAAAATACAGTTTGTGAAGCGGTTTGTCTTTACACGACACTTGTGATCGCACTCGTCACTAGCTTTAATAGACACGGGAGAATTACTGTAATTAAGGAATAAGATTGCGCGGGTGTTTCAAGATCACAATCTTTTAACGATTAATCGTGCAGCTCTACTGATTGTATATTGAACGGTCATCTGTGATATGCTGAAAATGTTTATTTTTTAAAAAGTCCTTTTATTCAGTCACAGGGGGACAATCATAATGTGTATTGCTATTTCTGAAAGTCTGAGTGCAATATCGTGTAAAGCGTGGTCACGGAAGAGTGGAGTTAGTGTGTGTGTGAGCCGAATCCTAATGAGACACAAACCTGGCCTGTAACACACTCACCTGCGGACAGAAACTACAACACACACACTTACGTTAACCCAAAGGAAATACAGTAGTACCGAAGTAATCCCAAACATGTCCACTAGGGGCAGACATTGCAAGCCCACATGATCTGTATGTAGAGCATGTCTGTAATGTATATTTCCCAGGGTTGAATGGTTGAGCTTGACAAATACAGTCAATTTATTTAAAGAAAATGCACAAAAACAAGCTGTAGTTGATAGCATACAAATCCTGCAATAGAGAGAGAGCGATGCGATGCGGTAACTTTGCTGCTGCAGTCTGAACCAAATCTAATAATGAACATGTTTTTCTGCAGAGAGATGATTGACAGCTGAGGAGACCCTGCTGAACCACTGCGGAGAATACAGAGGGAAAATCAGGCTTATTGGGATAGAAACGTCTACAATGGGGAGAACGGAGATGTAGATGTAAAGATGGTTTTAAATCGTGTGTGTTAGATGGCTTGACTGATATCTAAAGCACTTCTCAGACTCAGAGTGTGATAAAAATGCTATGACGGCTTTAACCTCTGGTGCCTGCCATGGTACAGCAACAGTATCCGACAGGAACAGATTATCATAGCGTATGTCGAAAAACAACATCAGATCTAGACAAATCAAAAAACAGTGAAATATTATTATAATGTAAATCATCTGTTTTCTGTGTGAATATATTTATTCCTGTGATCAAAGCTGACACTGTCTTCGGTGTCACATGATCCTTCAGAAATCACTCTAATATGAGGATCAAAAAACAGTTATGATTATTATCAGTGTTGAAAACAGTCGTGCTGCTTCGTATGTAAATATATTACTATTGCGCAATATTTGCTGACAAAGCCTTTAAAGACACGCGATTTATATGAATTAATGACTTCTTCCAATGGTTTATGATGAGTATTTTTCTTTTAATTTTCACCCTCCACTCGAGAACGTCACACTCTTCGTGATCTCAGAGATCAACAGTGTTAATATTCAACGGTGTGTGTGAAAACCCTGAAGGATCAGCTCATCTGAAGAGATTAACCAGCAAATCTCTGATCACGATGAAACAAAACAGTCACTGGAGACGCGACCAGCATTAATGATGTGTCACATGATCAGTCTTGGAGAAACTGAGGGGAAGATGGCTACGTTTACACACACCGCTGCACAAACACACAAGTGTGTATTCTGTTCAGAGGTCTGGGGTCAGTGAGATGTGTTGATGTTTCTGAGTCTCTTCTGCTCACTCAGACTGCGTTTATTTGCTCAGAAATACAGTAAAAACAGTGAAACATGATTCCACTGTAGAACAGCTGTTGTCTAGGTTTATATATGTGTAATTAGGGACCGAGCACTGAAGGTGTAAGTTCAGGTTGTCTATGGCAGGAAAGTTATGACATTTGGCACACTGATAGAGGACGGTCTGATCTGTCACCATACCAAATGTGGAGTCTCTATTTGATTAGTCAAAAGGTTCACTAATAACCTGCGACTGATTTCTATATCTACACACCGCTTTAGTGTATTCTCACCAAACATGGTGTGTGTTAAGGCAGCCATGACCTGAGGACACCTGTACAGCTTCAGCGCAGTGCCACCTAGTGGTCAGGTGATGTGAAAAATTGCCTTTTTTGCGTATAACTTCTAAACGGTTTAACCAACAGAAAAAAACACAAACTCTTCAGATTCGGTGCAGCAAGCAGAGTCCAACGATACCCAACTTTCCCACTTTCTTTCCCATTTTGACAACGCTTAGTTTGAATTTTGTTGTAAAACGCTTTTTTTTTTACGAACGTATTGGCGAAATACATTTTGAGACAGCGCTACCTTGTGGTCGAAAGTTTTGACTTTCCAGAAATGCTAACAGCTTTTGATTAAATTAGCTTACTGTAATGGGTCTTAATAGATTCCTTGGGTCATGCCGAGAACATAGAAACCAATTTTGACATATTTGGCCAAACTTCCTGTCTGCCATTTTGGATTTCTTTAAAAAAACTACTTTTTCGAACTCTACCTGTTGGTCTGATTTTCACCATATCATCATTTCGGGTGGCTAGACGAAAAAGGTTTTCGTATTCTGCATTAACACACTTAAGGCATGATGCCAGAATCATAGATATGTATATAAAGGCTAGATGTGTTACGGCGGAGTTTCCAACGTCATCACCGGCGGCCATCTTGTCACAGACAAGCTGATGTAAGATGAGTGGTCAGCACGAACACAAATACTCTTATCTCGTTGAAATCTTGACGGATTTACAAACGGTTTGGTTTCTTACAAACGTTATTAACGTGGCTATAATTATCTGGATTATTTATTTATTTATTTATATACTTTTTATTCATAAGTATGCAGTGTCATAACTACATCTCTGACGTTTATAACAAAACAAACCGTTTGAAAATCGGTATAAAATTGAGCAAGTTATGGTCATTTAAATAGTACATGTACCATTAACACAATGTTACGAGTGAGCGAGCTACCTGTGACAAGATGGCCGCCAGGTGCAGACGTCGACCTCAATTGGCCAGTAGCTTGGACGACATATCTAGCCTTTATATAGATATCTATGGCCAGAATGACTCTGCAATGCTTTGCGATGTCGATTGTCGAGTGTCCCGGTCCCACTACGGCACGGAAGAAGGAAGACGTATTTCAGGAGCCGTGTGGGACAGGGCCCGTGTCACCTCACTCTGACCACACCACATCAATTAGGTCACAGCGCCACCTATTGTTCAAAGGTGATAAACCATTAAATCATATTACTAGTGACTGTATTTATGATTTTTTTTCACGAGGACCGCGGATCAGATCTCGTTATGAGTAAAGAAAACTAAAGGGTGAATATCATCACAAACACAAAATTTTCTCATTGAGAATCAAGCTCTAATTTTGTCAAAGTATTTTTAAAAAGCGTGAAAATGTGATTTAATTGTGAATTTAAGATAGTTATGATTATGAAACAAGCTTCCAGAGGGAAACGACAGATCTCCTGTGAGGTCTCCACTGTTGGACAGATTACATTGATGAAGGAGAGTGTGTGTGTGTGTGTATATATGATTTATAATGAATTGTCTGCAGGGCTGAAGAGGAGACGCCGCCTGGTGACACTTACAATAATACTCATTAATTAACATAAACTAGAATGAACAGTACTTCTACAGCATTTATTAATCTATTAATGTTAATTTATAATACATTATTACAATCAAGGGTTGTATTAGCATAAGTTCATCCACTGTTAACTAACACGAACACACAATGAACAGCTGTTTTCACTAATATAGTAATACATGTATTGCTCATCGTTAGTTCATGTTAGTTAATACATTAACTAAGTTAAGTGTTACCAATTGTTTTCAGTTAATACATTAACTAATGCTAACTAATGCTTATTGTAAAGTATTACCGACTGTTTAGCTTACTTATACGTGTAAGGCCAGACTTGAATTATCAATCAATAAGAGAGATCTGAATCTGAACATGATGACACACACACACACACACACACACACACACACACGCACCTGTACTGCCACCACTACCACAAACAGGCGTTAAAGCTCACACACACCTTCCCGGTGGCGTCGAACAGCTCCGCGGGCTCGGGCTCGTGTTCTCCGGCTTGCGGGGACAGCAGGAGCCCCGGGTCCCAGTCCGGGAACGGGTTCGGGAAACTGCGCTCCTCCATCGCGGACTCCGAGCCCGACACGAGCTTCAGGCGCTTAGACATGTTCTCGCCCATCGCGACGGCGGCCCGCCAGGGACACACGCGTACGGCCGAAACGCGTTTGGGTTTCTGATGCTGGTCCTGATGCTACAACCGCTGATGATGAGGCTCACAAGTCTCGATTCCTTTAGCATGAAAAATGTGTAGTAAGTTATAACAGCAAATCCAACAGGTATGAACTGGTTTCGATTGCATAGGAAATCATGTTATAGGCTATATTTGAATAGGCAATATAACTGATACATCGAAAATAGCCTATAGTTAAACATAGTTAAAAAATTATATTTATATAAAGGGGCATTCACATATGTTTACCATATCATGTGAACCACATTTGTTTAGATTTATTAGTTAATTATAAGTGATACATTTTTATTATTAGTTATTATAAACCATTTTTAATGCAGTTTATGTCTATTGCATGAGTTTGTTCTCTTTTGTAACTGTTCTTTGCATGTTATTATTGATCACAGTTCCTGAGACCAATATGAAGGTATCATGTGCCCTCTACGAAAATAAGTAAAATAAGCCTTTATTAAACGAGCAGTGATAGTGTAAACATTGCATTTTCCCTAATAGGCCTATTGATTTATAACCCATAATATGGTAGAAAAAATAACAGAAGCATTGTTCAAAGGAAAGTGGATTAAACAATCGCTATCTTATGACAGCAAACGATTTATTTTTACAATCTGTAGACCACTTTTTGGGTAAGATATTAATTAAATGCACATATGCGCATGCTCAGCTACACATATTGATAGCTGCAATTGGTTGGTAGTAGTACAGTTAACATTATACGATTTCATGACATAGGCTACAGTTATTATGAGCTGTAACGCACATCTAAACGCTTGTAATATCACCACCGTGTTTTTAAGGTAAGTTCCGGCACGCGCACGCAAATCATGCGTCAACAGCAGTAAATGCTCGTGCATTCATTATGTGTTCATTCATGAGATCCGGACACGTTTGACTTACATTCTCACATCCTCGAACAGCAGATCTCAGATCAGTGATCGATCAGGTGCAGCTCTCATCGATACTCCCAGATCGCACACAGTCCTTTCCCTTCTCATTTCCGGGCTTTGACTTTCTCTTCTCTCTTCTCTCTCTCTCTCTCTCTTCTCTCACACACACACACACACACACACACACACACACAAAGAGAGAGAGAGGGGGGGGGGGGCACCAGAGCAGAGGATGATGATGATGATGATGATGTCCTGCCTCTATCTTCTTGAGCACATTTGATCCATAAGAGGAACAGATGGCGATCCCGCTCCAGCATCCGGGATTATACAGCAAACAAATCCATGAAGCCCTTCTGCCTCTCTCTCTCTCAGTCTCTCTCTCACACACACACACTCTCTCTCTCACACTCTCTCTCTCTCTTCTCTCTCTCTCTCTCTCTCTCTCTCTCTCTCTCTCTCTCTCACACACACACACACCTCTCTTTCTCTCTCTCACACACACTCCTCTCTCTCTCTCTCTCTCTCTCTCTCTCACACACTCTCTCTCTCTCTCTCACACACACACACACACACACACATTTATTCTTTTACATCGGGTGCTATGCAAAAGTGAAGGAGATTTGCGACTAAACTTTGATAAAATGTTAATATATCAGTCTTTTTACTCATTATTGTCATGTAGCCTATTCTCTCTATTGGAGACTTAAATAAATCCATTGGCGCTGCACTGTGAAGAAATGTTATTGGTTTAACCTAAAAAGTTATCGGATTGCCTTAAAATATCGAGTTCTTTGAAATAAAAAAAACTTGAGTTAATGCAATGGAGATTGATTTAATCGACAGACACTCAAAATATGTTATCTCAACTACATTAATTAACTTTGATTTGACAAAAAGAAACAAAAGTTGTAATAAATCATGAAAATATGTTTTTACAGTGCGGTCAGTATCAATAAATGCCGTGGGGTTGTTGTATAATAGGCTGTAATACAGAGAGATCACATGGGTATTGTTGACTTGTAAATCTTCTGAAGAGATGCAAGATTTTGCGTTGAGATTTTACACACACACACACACACACACACACACACACACACACACACACACACACACACACACACACACACACACACACACACACACACACACACACATCTTCAGTTTCGGCCAATCTATATATAGAGTCCATCTGTGCTTCTGAGCGGGATGTCCATATACTTCTGCTGCTCATCTCCTTATTTCTGTAAGATTATAATGTTGTGTGAAAATCTTCAAGTGTTATGAAATGACCTCCTCAAAACACACACACACACACACACTCATCTGGACATGTGTGTTTGGGACTGAGGGACACACACGCCTGGTTTCGGGATGATTGGACCTGCAGTCCGTGACGTGTGTCATGTTTAATGTAATTATAATTCCCTTGTAGATGAACGGGGAAATTCTTATATTAGATTTTTATTCATCACGATTATTCGCATCCAAAATAAAAGTTTGTTTCTATAATATATGTGTGTGTACTGTGTATAATTATTTTGTGTACATAAACACACACGCATGTATAAGAAAAATTTGTTAATTATATAAAATATTTATATAATATAATGTGCACTCTTAAAAGAAATGGATCTATTTAGAACCAGAAATGGTTCCATCCCCCGCTTCATATTTGGAACTCCAAAATGGGTCTATATAGAACCATTTTTTTGGTAAAAGGTTCTATTGGCCAAGTATGGAACCCCAGGGTTCTATATAGAAACCAGAGGAACACTTTTTTTAAGAGTGTATAGAACCTTTTAGGGGTTCCAAATACGTAGCGCTGAAAGAACGTTTTAAGGTTCTATATAGAACCTTTTCTTCTAAGAGTGTATATGTAAATATATATATATATATATAGTCTATACATGCAAATATTTCTTAAATATATACATGCTTGTGTCTGTATTTATGTACACAAAATAATTATACACACTACACACACATATATTAGCCTATATAAACAAACTTTTATTTTGGATATTTATATTAAATATGATTAATTGCGATTAATTGTTAAATTGTATCCCCCAGATACAGATAAATCCCAGATTTTCAGTGTGTTCTTCTCAGATATATGCAGAAACTTATAATGACAGCTCACAAAATGCGTCCATCAAATGCACAATACTGCATGTTTGTGAGTGACGAGCTGTGGAGCAGCAGTGTCCTCTGCTGGACGATCCGAGTCCCACACCCTGAGGAGTCGCACGCTTGCACTACTACAGCTCTTCAGACATATCTGAGGATCCTCCTGCACGCTCCAAGCTCAGCGTCTGACCTGTACGTCACAAAACTGCCCATACTTCACCGCTGCACTTGCAGAGACGATCTCTGACTCCTGCTATTCCTGGCGTGAGGACAGATCACTGGAAATACACTTCTACAAAGCGTCTCTCACATCAACTCAAGGCACTATGACAGTTCTAGCTTATAATATCTTGCGTCTGCTGTTGCTTCTTTCCTTTGAAAAGCCTGTGCTTTAATAATGAAGCCCCGCAGAGAAACTAAAGCCCACAGACAACACTTTTCAGTAATGCTTTGACAATTTAAGGGGAAACGTTCTTTGAAAAACATTTACAGAACATTATTAGGCTAATATCTGATTAATAATCTGATATCCTGAAATTAAGAGACACATTCTTAGAACAACATCTGTATTATGCCATTTTTACCTGAACACTGATAACGTTAAGAAAAAGTTCTGAGAACATGTTCATTTAGTCATTTGTACTTGATGACCTTTATGACCTTCCTGGAATGTTGCAAATAAACACGTAAAGAGTTATGTTAAGAGGACATTGTACTAACATTATTGTTACCTTTTAAATAATGTTCTGTTCACAAGACAACTGTACCTTGGCATTAGAGATGAGCTGAAATGAGTCCTGTATTTCCTCTCTCTGCACAGGAGAATCGCACGGCTGAAGACACACGGGCTTTTGAATATCTGAAGTGCCAGAGAGAAAGAAGTGATGAATAAAAGAGAGAAAGAGTGAAGGTATGGGCATATAATGAGTGAAATGAGCGGAATAGGATTCACCAATCGATATCCTCATGTTTTATTGATTTCTTCATTGTTGGGCAGAAATCAGATGTTCTGTGGAGTTGCTCTGATCTCAACATTAGTTTCAGATCTAACTAGAAATGTAGTCCATAATAAACACTGCAAGCCAATTCCATTCATTTTACAAGGCATATTTCAACTCTGCTTGAAATAAAAGAACAGGTCTGAGTTACGTCTGCTGTCATCAGAAATCACAGAGGGCAGAGTTAATCAGGAAAGTTGAAGTTTAAAATAATACAAAGTAAAATTAAGTTACACTGAGTGATATAATGTTGATATAATATAATTCACATTGTGAAAAAAATGTTGCAATTATGACATATAGAGTCATGGTTGTTAAATATAGAGAAATAAAGTCACAATTGTGAAATATAGAGAAATAAAGTCACAGTTGTGAAATATAGAGAAATAAAGTCATAGTTGTGAATATAGAGAATTAAAGTCACAGTTGTGAGATATAGAGAAATAAAGTCACAGTTGTGAGATATAGAGAAATAAAGTCACAGTTGTGAGATATAGAGAAATAAAGTCACAATTGTGAAATATAGAGAAATAAAGTCACAGTTGTGAAATATAGAGAAATAAAGTCACAGTTGTGAAATATAGAGAAATAAAGTCATAGTTGTGAGATATAGAGAAATAAAGTCATAGTTGTGAGATATAGATAAAGTCACAGTTGTGAGATATAGAGAAATAAAGTCATAGTTGTGAAATATAGAGAATTAAAGTCACAGTTGTGAGATATAGAGAAATAAAGTCATAGTTGTGAGATATAGATAAAGTCACAGTTGTGAAATATAGATAATTCTATATATAATATATTTCACAATAAATTATTCAGGCATGGTATAAAAGTTATAATAACAATAATAAAAGCTCAGGCACACACATTTTTATACAGAGCCATTGGGGACTGAAAAAATATGAATATGAGAACTTTAACATAATCTTGTCGCAGTATTGCGTTCCCCAAAACTTTGTGTAAACATATAGTTCTTCCACTTCTCCATTATTCCCATCGAAAATGTTTAGGGAGTAAATGCAAAGTTTTATTTGTTTTTATATTGAAATATAATTTGTCCTCCTATCTCATTGTTTGGGGGTCCCATATTTTTACTCATTCCTTTGAAACCCTTTCATAAAATATAAAAGTAATAAAATTATAATACAAATAATAATT
Organism: Pimephales promelas; assembly: GCF_016745375.1. Next base: position 2,162,958 of record NW_024121133.1, read on the forward strand.
TAAAGAAGTTTCAAATATTTATTTTAATATTTATATTTATTATTTTCTTGATTGAGTGAAAACTGATTCTTGTTTGGAGCAAATACAGTAATATATATATATATATATATAGTATATATATATATATATATATATATATATATATATTTGAAGAGTTCAGGTGCAAAAGCCTCTAAATGCCATTTGAAATTTTCTTCTAAAATGACCATTTTTATCAAGCATGCATATTTAAGTTCAGTAATTTCACTTAAATGACAATTAATAGGTAATCTTCATTGCCATTTAAGTGAAATTACTGAACTTAAATATACAAGCTTGCAAATGGCACTTAGAGGCTTTTGCATCTGAACTCTTCATATATATATATATATATATAGGCAGGTACGAAATGAAACTAAGACAGGCATAAAGTTTGAACATGTTGTTTTATTCACACCATCTCTATCACTATGTTAGAAAGAACGTGATCTTCACTCCGCTATAATCCTATGCAGTTCATCTGTACACACTAGAAAAAGTCGATATAATGCTTTAGAAATTAAGCGAGGTGTGTGTAACGCCACACACACACACATCTCAGCTCTCGTGTTTTTCTTCTTTTGTTATTTTTTGGAAAAGAAACAGTACAAGGCATTTCTATACAGCTGAGGAGGCATTAAAGGACACATAATTCATACAGAACAAAACAAAAAAAAGAGGAAATAACAAAACCAAATAATGGTTTAATAAAGGAATATACTGTTTGGACAAAAACACAATAACATTGACAGGTTCCAGCGACATTAAACTTCATTCAGCATTTCAGAAGAAACGAAACTGCAAACGAATCCGTTATATACACTGAGGTATAAACACATTGGTCTTCAGAGAAGGAGAGGTATTTTTCTCATGACTTTTTGACCTTTTTAAAACTTTTTATTGAATTTTTTTTTTGTCATTTTGAATGTTTTCTTTTTTTAAAAAGCAAGTGATGCAAACATTAGAAATAAGTCCCATGCAGTGCATCTTTCTAAGTGGAATAAAAAAAAAAAAACGAAATATAGTGAAACATAGGCACCAAATAAAACACGATAAAGCTTTCCCCTGCCGTCCTCACACACAGCGTCCAGGTGAAATGCACCATGGGTAAAACTATTTTGCCCTTAAACGACCCACAGTTCTTCTAGGCGTTCGGTGCTGCCGGGCCACCGTCCCTCATGGGTCTTTCTCACAGTGTCTGTGTGATAGCATAGCTGTAAAAGCACAACGATTGCTAGCCAAGAGCTTGAGGTCTGTGTGAACAAATACGTTTGCATAAATGAGTAAAAGACCCGTGTGTTTTCATCACACCTCCTTCAAAATGGCTGACATTTAGTGAAATTATGCAAATAGACATTCACGTCTGTCACGTTTAGGCGGGACACGGCCTTGACTGGTTCGTGCTTATGTTAATTAGTAATCAACTGACACATCGTGTGCATAATAGTGTGAAACTGCATCTGTTTGTAGAGAATCACAGGCTTGTTAATGAAAAGCCACAGGTTTTCTGGGTCGTTTAAGGGCACATGATCATCTCTCAAGCGTCTGGCTACAGGAAATACAGCCGCTGCCAATCAAATCTCTTCATCGAGAGCTCAGACTTGACCAGTGTTGCCAGACGTACAATAATTATCGTATTTGTTCAAAAGTTTTGACCTCTGTGGCTTTAAGCTTGTCTTCTCGGCCAATCAACGTGGAGAATGACTCTCTCATGAGCACAAGTTAATGTTCTTTTGTATATTTTGTTGTATATCATTAACATGTCATCTCTGCATGTTTTGCAAGGAGGAAAAAAATAATAATTTCAACCTGATGTCGATATTTTAGCAATAAAGTCATTTTTGTGTCATGTCAGAAAGTTGTTGGTCAATAAATAGCTGTATTCTATACCTTTGAATCGTGTACAATCATTTTGAGCTTCAGGTACGAGACTTGGACATCTCCGTTCTGGCAACACTGGCCTGAGCGCAGGTGGACCGGGAGCGCTGGAGGACTCGAGCTACACTGACCAGGCGTGGTGGAGAACTTGAGCTACACTGACCAGGAGCGTAGAAGGACCGGGAGTACTGTAGAACCCGAGCTACAATGATCGGGAGCTCTGGAGAACTCAAGCTATACTGACTAGGAGCATTGGAGGACCAGGAGTGCTGGTGAACTCGAGCTACACTGACCAGGAGTGCCGGAGGACTCGAGCTACACTGACCGGGAGCACTGGAGGACCGGGAGCACTGGAGAACTCGAGCTACACTGACCCGGAGCGCTGGAGAACTCGAGCTACACTGACCAGGAGCACTGGAGAACTCGAGCTACACTGACCGGGAGCACTGGAGGACTCGAGTTACACTGACCCGGAGCGCTGGAGGACTCGAGCTACACTGACCGGGAGCACTGGAGGACTCGAGTTACACTGACCGGGAGCGCTGGAGAACTCGAGCTACACTGACCAGGAGTGCCGGAGGACTCGAGCTACACTGACCGGGAGCACTGGAGGACTCGAGTTACACTGACCGGGAGCACTGGAGAACTCGAGCTACACTGACCAGGAGTGCCGGAGGACTCGAGCTACACTGACGGGAGCACTGGAGGACCGGGAGCACTGGAGAACTCGAGCTACACTGACCGGGAGCACTGGAGAACTCGAGCTACACTGACCGGGAGTGCCGGAGGACTCGAGTTACACTGACCGGGAGCGCTGGAGGACCGGGAGCACTGGAGAACTCGAGCTACACTGACCGGGAGCACTGGAGAACTCGAGCTACACTGACCGGGAGCACTGGAGAACTCGAGCTACACTGACCGGGAGTGCCGGAGGACTCGAGCTACACTGACCGGGAGCACTGGAGGACGGGAGCACTGGAGAACTCGAGCTACACTGACCGGGAGCACTGGAGGACCGGGAGCACTGGAGAACTCGAGCTACACTGACCGGGAGCACTGGAGGACCGGGAGCACTGGAGAACTCGAGCTACACTGACCCGGAGCGCTGGAGAACTCGAGCTACACTGACCAGGAGCACTGGAGAACTCGAGCTACACTGACCGGGAGCACTGGAGGACTCGAGTTACACTGACCCGGAGCGCTGGAGGACTCGAGCTACACTGACCGGGAGCACTGGAGGACTCGAGTTACACTGACCGGAGCGCTGGAGAACTCGAGCTACACTGACCAGGAGTGCCGGAGGACTCGAGCTACACTGACCGGGAGCACTGGAGGACTCGAGTTACACTGACGGGAGCACTGGAGAACTCGAGCTACACTGACCAGGAGTGCCGGAGGACTCGAGCTACACTGACCGGAGCACTGGAGGACCGGGAGCACTGGAGAACTCGAGCTACACTGACCGGGAGCACTGGAGAACTCGAGCTACACTGACCAGGAGTGCCGGAGGACTCGAGTTACACTGACGGGAGCGCTGGAGGACCGGAGCACTGGAGAACTCGAGCTACACTGACCGGGAGCACTGGAGAACTCGAGCTACACTGACCGGAGCACTGGAGAACTCGAGCTACACTGACCGGGAGTGCCGGAGGACTCGAGCTACACTGACCGGGAGCACTGGAGGACCGGGAGCACTGGAGAACTCGAGCTACACTGACCGGGAGCACTGAGGACCGGGAGCACTGGAGAACTCGAGCTACACTGACCGGGAGCACTGGAGGACCGGGAGCACTGGAGAACTCGAGCTACACTGACCGGGAGCGCTGGAGAACTCGAGCTACACTGACCGGGAGTGCCGGAGAACTCGAGTTACACTGACCGGGAGCGCAAGAGGACTCAAGCTAGACTGACTGGGAGTGGTGGAGAACTTGAGCAACACTGACCGGGAGGGTTAGAGGACCGGGAGCGGTAGAGGACTCGAGCTAGACTGACCCGGAGCGCTGGAGGACTCGAGCTAGACTGACCCGGAGCGCTGGAGGACTCGAGCTAGACTGACCCGGAGCGCTGGAGGACTTGAGCTAGACTAACCCGGAGCGCTGGAGGACTCGAGCTAGACTGACCCGGAGCGCTGGAGGACTCGAGCTAGACTGACCCAGAGCGCTGGAGGACTTGAGCTAGACTGACCCGGAGCGCTGGAGGACTCAAGCTAGCCTGACCTGGAGCACTGGAGGACTTGAGCTAGACTGACCTGGAGCGCTGGAGGACTCGAGCTAGACTGACCCGGAGCACTGGAGGACTCGAGCTAGACTGACCTGGAGCGCTGGAGGACTTGAGCTAGACTGACCCGGAGCGCTGGAGGACTCGAGCTAGACTGACCCGGAGCGCTGGAGGACTTGAGCTAGACTGACCCGGAGCGCTGGAGGACTCGAGCTAGACTGACCCGGAGCGCTGGAGGACTTGAGCTAGACTGACCCGGAGCGCTGGAGGACTCGAGCTAGCCTGACCTGGAGCGCTGGAGGACTCGAGCTAGCCTGACCTGGAGCACTGGAGGACTTGAGCTAGACTGACCTGGAGCACTGGAGGACTTGAGCTAGACTGACCGGAGCGCTGGAGGACTCGAGCTAGACTGACCCGGAGCACTGGAGGACTCGAGCTAGACTGACCTGGAGCGCTGGAGGACTTGAGCTAGACTGACCTGGAGCACTGGAGGACTTGAGCTAGACTGACCTGGAGCGCTGGAGGACTCGAGCTAGACTGACCGGGAGCGCTGGAGGACTCGAGCTAGACTGACCCGGAGCACTGGAGGACTTGAGCTAGCCTGACCTGGAGCACTGGAGGACTTGAGCTAGACTGACCTGGAGCGCTGGAGGACTCGAGCTAGACTGACCCGGAGCACTGGAGGACTCGAGCTAGACTGACCTGGAGCACTGGAGGACTCGAGCTAGACTGACCCGGAGCGCTGGAGGACTTGAGCTAGCCTGACCTGGAGCACTGGAGGACTTGAGCTAGACTGACCTGGAGCGCTGGAGGACTCGAGCTAGACTGACCCGGAGCACTGGAGGACTCGAGCTAGACTGACCTGGAGCACTGGAGGACTTGAGCTAGACTGACCTGGAGCGCTGGAGGACTCGAGCTAGACTGACCCGGAGCACTGGAGGACTCGAGCTAGACTGACCTGGAGCGCTGGAGGACTCGAGCTAGACTGACCCGGAGCACTGGAGGACTCGAGCTAGACTGACCTGGAGCACTGGAGGACTTGAGCTAGACTGACCGGAGCGCTGGAGGACTTGAGCTAGACTGACCCGGAGCGCTGGAGGACTCGAGCTAGACTGACCCGGAGCACTGGAGGACTCGAGCTAGACTGACCTGGAGCGCTGGAGGACTTGAGCTAGCCTGACCTGGAGCGCTGGAGGACTCGAGCTAGACTGACCTGGAGCGCTGGAGGACTTGAGCTAGACTGACCTGGAGCACTGGAGGACTTGAGCTAGACTGACCCGGAGCGCTGGAGGACTCGAGCTAGACTGACCCGGAGCACTGGAGACTCGAGCTAGACTGACCTGGAGCGCTGGAGGACTTGAGCTAGACTGACCCGGAGCGCTGGAGGACTTGAGCTAGACTGACCCGGAGCGCTGGAGGACTCGAGCTAGACTGACCCGGAGCGCTGGAGGACTCGAGCTAGACTGACCCGGAGCACTGGAGGACTCGAGCTAGACTGACCTGGAGCGCTGGAGGACTTGAGCTAGACTGACCTGGAGCACTGGAGGACTTGAGCTAGACTGACCCGGAGCGCTGGAGGACTTGAGCTAGACTGACCCGGAGCGCTGGAGGACTCTGGCACGGCACTACAGAAACAGCTGGATGGAGATGTGTGCAAATCTGAAACCAAATGCTGGTAATTAAAAATGCGAAAGCTCAAATCTGTAACTGACAAGAGTAAACAAGGTTCAGCCGATGAGGAAATGATCTCAGGTTGTTCCAAACCTCTGAACACTGAAAGAGATATTTTGTAGAATATGCTGGCTGCTCTTGTTCATGCATTCACAGTGACCGGTTGAGACCGAGCCGAAGCACTCAGATTAACCACTCGATCAAACCTCATTCATTCACAGAATGCATACCGCTACTTCTCCAAACCCGCTTCTGTTCTCGAGCTGCAAACACTGTTGTCGAGCGCATGAGCGGCCGGAGCGCCTTAACGGTTTCTGTTAGAGCGGTGTCGTGTTAGCGGCCCCCAAATTAATAACTAATTATCGTTGCAACGGAAGTGAATCAATCAAAACTAACTTAAGCTGGACAATAACTTTATTTTAGAGCTGCGGTAAAGTCTAAACAATCTCTGTTACTGTAATCTCCTGTCAGCACTGTAAAACTGCAGTGAAATTTATAATTTCTCTATAAATGAAGGAGACTCGACTTCTCCAAGTCTGTGTTTGTTGATTTCCAGTGCTAACACAATATTCGGTTGCACTTTATTTGAAGGTGTTCTTGTTACAGTGTAATTCTATATTTAAGTACTGAGTAATATTCATTTACAACATGTACTTACTATAGGGTTAGGTTGAGGGTTAGTTGCATCATTTAATGTTATTACTATAGTAAGTACATGTAACATATATAACAAGGACACTGTGAGATAAAGTGTTGGAATTGGAATATCGAGCACGAGTCGCACGATGTTTTTACAATACCGAACTCATCTTACATGGGCATACAGGGTTGGAATGACATGAGATCATTTTCAATTTTGCTTGAACCATTTCTTTAAGTTTTTTGAAGCAAAATTAACTACGCTTATATTCCCTCAGACGAGCCGCTCTTCCCCTTTGAGCTCCGACTGCACGTCTTGATTTGCTTTTTTGGGTTCAATTTACACTTTTCCCTCCAGATTTTCTGTCAAACTGTACACGGTGTAGAGCCCCTAGCCTGACACACATAATACAGACATATTTATATACATTTACACATTATTTATAGACATTACCTCCATAGCCATACATTTAGCATTTCAACGTGTAGCAGGAGTCCTTTATTCATTCGTTCATTCATTCATTCATTCATTCATTGAACTCAACACACATTAATGCTCTACGGTCCCTCCAGACGACTGGCACGGTTCCCTTAGACTAATGCCATCTCACACAAGCTCTTAAACTCAGATGTTTGTCCTTTAGGAAAAGTGTCCAAAGTATAAGCACATAATAATAAAAAGAAACTGAAGTTCCATGCTTAAATGAGCAGCAGAAACTGATACCTTGAGAAGATGAAGTAAACAGAAGCTCGTTGATCATGACGTCTCGTTCTTCTTCATGAGCGCAGGAACAGCACTATCACATATCCTCCGCTCTGACTCTACACAGCAAAGCTTGTTTGGTGGCGAGACGGTTCGTCCACCGACACACAACTGCTACATTTATGTATTCGGTTACATAGAGTACAGATCCTACCACACTATTACAGTCAGTTCCAACGCAGACAACAACACACACACCAACAACCTCCACATAATCGATTGGTCCCTTAAGGCTTGCTCAAAAGAGTTTTAAAGCAGTCCTTGATATTTTTTTTTTTCTCATTGACATTCTATTAAAAAATGTTGCCAAAAAATGTTGGAAAACCTATGGCTTAGTAAATATCCATTTGCTATAATAACGCCCCTCGCCGAGAAAGAAATAATCGTGTTTTCATTGGGCAACTCTCAGTTTTGCTATTTTTTCGCAGAATTTTTGCTTTCAGTTGTGTCCGTAGCCAGTCGCTGGCTTGCTATATATCTCCTTCAGTCCTTTTAACTCGTGGTTGGTTTCCTCCGACCGAAGGCGGGTGTCCAACGCTTCACACACCGGATTCCCAATGTGAAAACACACATTGCTCCATAAAACAAGCTGTAACGTGAAGAGGTCTGGATTGTTGTAACATCCCTCAGTGGTGCACCAATGAAGACAATAAAGAGGCAGAAATGAAGCATGGCACCAGCTAATCGGAGTGTGGCGGCCCACTGTCCCTCACTGTGCATAAGAGACGTTGGCGCGCGGAGCCCGCCTCGATGCGCTCGGACCGATGGGCCGGTCACACCATGAGGGAGGGTTGGTTGGTTTCAAAGCAGTGGCACTTTCTGGTAACACCTGGCTTGGAAGGCATGGTTGTCATCGAAGTTGTTGTAGCAGAGCAGTAAAAAATATAAAGTAGATACGTTTCATCTATATTGCATATGTCGCAGCATGTTCGCCAAGACTGAATGAGGTCGTGCCCAGTTTTGTTTTTGCAAAAAGAGAACCAAAAAAACAGTTAGACTGAGCGGAAATTAAACGCAAGGTCATGTCAAATCAACCAAAACTTCAAATCAACCCGGCCACTGAACAAAAACGTTATAAATAATTAAAGAATCCTTCTTAGGTAGCACTTTCCTTGAACCCAGGCGAAGTATCTGTTGAGAATGAGAGCCCGGGACACCCACAGCACCAGCTGGATGTGCGTGTGGGACGTTCATCATGAATCTGTGTTTTAAACCCACGTCTAAGTCCAGGCGGGGTTTAAGACCGAGGCGAAGGATGCGGAAACTAGATGACGCTTCATTCAAAGTGCTAGCGTCCTCTCTCAGACAGAGGTGATGCAGTAATAAAGGATAATGATACGGTGATGATATAAGCATGGCTCAGTGTAGCGGTCTACATCTTGATGCCCTCCTGCTGGCTGAGCTGAGATAAGGTCTTCTTGATGCGCAGCGCGGTGAGGCGAGCGGCTCCGTTAGCGTACCAGCACTCCCTCATGATCTTGGCCATCACACGCAGAGCCTGAACACAATCAGAGACAGGGAAACACATGAGCAATGAAGGGGTTTGTCATCGTTATGATGCGCCTCGAGCCCTAGATGGGTAGAGCATTATTGGGGGCTCGTACGGGAAGTTTCTTCAGTTTCTCAGGGGTTGATTTTTTTATTAAAACTAATAGACTGGTTATACAAAAGTCACATTAAATCTGTCACGGAAAGACTTTTTATCATCATTCATACATCATTTATTTTAGTTACTTTTCAAATGTGTCCTGTATATATATAACCTCCTGTTCATGTTCAGGCTAACCTGTAAACCAGAGCAGAATGCAGACATACCATCTGCTTAAAACGCCACGCCAAACATTAGAAACACATGCTAGAAACTTGCTAGAAACACATGCTAGTGAACGGATCTGTGCGTGCGTGCGTGTGTGTGTGTGTGTGTCACCTCGCAGCTCTGCCACCGGTTGGGAATGTTGGGTCTCAGCTTCTGTTCACACACGACTCTCCGCATCTCCTCCACCGACGGGTCCGACTGCACCAGGTCGTGGTACGGCAGCTGGTAGTCCTCGTGAATGCCTGCGCAAAAGTGTGTGTGAGGACAAATCAGTCTACAGACCAGACGACACAGCAGATCTCACACGATACTCGTCCGTCAGACTGAACCAGGGAAAAAGACTCTGCAGCAGCAAAACTACAGCGGTTATTAGCTTTATTCGTTTGCAATTCTCTTCCGAGAGCACTTAACCAGTTAAAAAATAACAGGAAATAAAAATAAATGATTTCCTTTTGTCTGGCTTGGTCCACTATAAGCAGTGCCTGAGCTCAGTGTGTCGAGCACTTCTAGTGTAGTTCTGCCTCTTCATGACTTCAGTCCCCATTCGTAAGCCAAGGCTTCTGCTAATGACTGAATGTAAATGCATGAAAGCACGTTCATCAGAAGACGGCGCTGGACACAGTACCTCCGATGGAGCATCTGCTGGCGATCTCCCAGAACACCAGACCCATGGCGTAGATGTCGGCCCGCTTGAACGACTCGAAGTGCTTCATGTTTATCGAGTCATCCAGCACTTCTGGGGCCATATACCTGTGGAACACACACAACACACATTCAGATTTCATAAAGCAAAGTCATAACACAGACATTTATGCCCCCATGGAACAAAAACACGGTCTTTCTCAGTTTGACTTTCTCATGTTTTTACCAAGGGATGAAAAGAAAGCCCTGAAAAGGAGAGAAATCCGGCAGATTTCAGAATACATGGATATAGAGTTAAAGTGGCCGTACACAGCACAGATCGCCGAGGAACCGCTGCCAATATTGGCCATTTTTACTACGAAAACAATTGCATACCAAAGTAATGACATACATTATTTAGTAAATAATAAAACATAATCAATTCAAATACGAAATAAAACAAAAAAATGCTTTTACATTTATCTGCGCAACATTTGGTTTTATTTACGGCACGAAAAAGAGTTTGTGACAATTTATTTTAAAGTTACACTATAGTTACACTATAATATTGACTGTAAATGATGCATATTCCATGCAACACATGTTGTTCATTACTATTACTCAGTCTTTAGAGGAAACATTTCTGCATTTCTGTACAGCTGCATTAAAAACAGTGTTAGAGAGATCGTTCCTTCCTAATGGGTTAATTCAGTTCGATGCAGTTTCATCTGCGGCATGAACATCACAGCGATGAATCAGGAAATGTCTACACATATTTCTACACATTAGAGCTGTCAGAATGGCTGGAAAGCCAAATTCGAATTTCTTTCTTAAATATTAGCAAAATTCTAATTATATTCTACTTCTGAAGGCAATACTTGATGTGAGAGGATCAGAGTGCTGCATTGTATCCTGTGTCCACAAGAGGGCACAAGCGAGCGCAACAAGCAAATATAAACCAATCAAGCATCGCACTTTTTAAAGTGCTTTTTTATTTTGAAACAATTGTTTTAAATAAAATATAATTTCCTTAATGTGCATGCAAGGAAAATAAGGTTACAAAAGTGTATAAAACTGTGTTTGTGCATCAGTAATCTGAGAAACACATGTCAACACACAGCGTAATGAACACACCACGTCAGTGATTTCATCATCACCACCTACTTACACACACACACACACACAATTGAAGTGCACAGGGTTTGCACATGAATGTGCTGTTTTGTTGTTTAATTCGATGAATATTAGAGATTGGAATAGTACAGCTCTAGCACAATCAATTATCATAATCATCATTATAATTATTATCAGTGTTGAAAACAATTATTTCGATTTTTATTTCAGCATTCTTTGATGACTAGAACGTTCAAAAGAACAGCATTGATTTGAAATAGAATATTTTGTGACAAAAATCTGTCAATTACTATCAATACTGTCAATTTACTGATCAGATCCTCATATTAGAGTGATTTGTGAAGAGTCATGTGACACTGAAGACTGGAGTAATGATGATAAATTCAGGAATAAATTACACTTTACTGGATATTCACAAAGAACACAGATGATTTAAACTGGAATCATTCTTCTTTTTATTTTTGATCAAATAAACGCAGCCTTGGTGACTTCTTTTAAAAACATTAAAAATCGTACTAATCCAAACCTTTGGCTGTGTGCCTTCCTCCATATCACTGCTGGGGTTGTGAATGCATTGTGGGAAGACACGAAGAGCCGAAGCCAAAGAGAGAAAGAATATTACCGTTTGGTTCCCACTCTGTGATTGGGCGCGATGTCGATGGTGTCGGTGGCGGAGTCGTGGCGAACGGCCAATCCCAGGTCTGCGATGCAACACGTGCCGTTCTTCTTCACCAGGATGTTCTTGGACTTCAGGTCGCGGTGGGCGATCGCCGGCTTTCCTGGAACCAGATGCAGGAACAGCAGATTACAGGAGGATCAGTCCATCGCTCTCCTCACTCATGAGAGCATTTCTGATGACATCTGAGAGATATTTGTCAAACCACGACTTTGAAGCTTGAAAAAAAATGATAAAGTGAGTCTTTGGAAGAGCCACAATCGCTTTCTGTGACAAACAGATTTAATTCATGGATAAACTCTGATTGGGAACATATATAGAGCTCATCAAACATGACCATCAGAGGCCCAGGTCTGTTCAAACATTCAGATGTGAGTGAGAGCACAGGTGACCGAACAGGGGAGGGTGAGCACACAGGTGACCATCGAGGTGAACACAGGTGAGGATGAGCACTAGTGATGCGCGGGTCGGCTTTTTTCCAACCCGCGGGTCCCGCTTTTATGAAATTATTTGGCCCGCCCCAGTCCGCACCGCCCCGCACCCGCGACAGTAAAATAGACATAGCAGCTACTGGGCATTGTAATGTAAATGAAAACAGCCTTTATTTCAGCCTGAAAGTGCTTGAAAACATCGCCCTGTAAACTGGCAACAACAGACGATTATGATTATGAACCATAAATCAGGTCATATTAATGAACATTTTCAACTTTTACAAAGCAGCATTTGTATTCATCTAATGCTAAACCATTTTTTTATTTTTATTTCTTAGACCCCCACAAATATGTCTTGACATGCTGGAAGTGCCCGTTTTGTGGCGCTAACGTTACTGTTTGTACATGTTTCACACGAGTTGCACTTCAGGTAGCCGAGACCACTGTTGTCTCCTGCTGAGAGCCGCTCCCGAACATTAGATTTAGCAGCCTGACCTTTTCTTCTTTTAATCATGTATATTCCCGACCTCAATTCACTTTTATTTCTCCGTTGTTGTTCTTGTCGAGGCTGTCGGCGGGAGCTGCTTGACGCGGCGCTTTCATGACGTGTCACGTGACACCAAAGGTTTGGGAACCTCACGCAAGTTACGTTGCTACGGCAATCGTATTGTAACCTTATAAAATATGAAAATAGATATTCCCAAATATTTAATATAGGCTGGAAATTGCAAACAACATACATGGATAAAAAAAAACTTAATGACCCGCCCCGCAAATAAAGTGACAATTTCTTTACCCGCCCCAACCCGACCCGCGGGTTACGAGTCGACCTGCGCATCACTAGTGAGCACAGGTGACCACACAGGTGAGGGTGAGCACAGGTACCTTGTGTGCCCACGATCTCCATGTGCAGGTGTGCCAGGCCGCTGGCAGTGGACAAAGACAGCTTGATCATGCCCTCCACCGTCACCGTGTAGCGGTTCAGGTAGTCGAACAGCGAGCCGTGCTCATGGTAGTCCGACACCAGCCACAGCTGCGTCCAGGTGCCGTTATCTGATCGTGACAAAACACAGATGACATTCAGCGAACACAGGACACGTCAAACTGCTATTCAAATAAAACTAAACGCACTAAACACTAATAAAAAGACAAAGCACATAACATTATTAAAACAAACTAAAATTTAAAAAAGAGTTAAAAATAACAATGACTATCATATTAGTATTAAATAATGCTTAAATAAGAGCTGTTTTCTCCAACAGAAACGGAGTTAGAATGAAAGCACTAGTAAACAGTGTGTGGCGTCTGAGGAGCCCTGTGGTGCCCTGACCCTTGTTGTCGGCGGCGATGAAGCCCAGGATGTTCTCGTGGCGCAGCATGACGGTCTGGTAGATCTCAGCCTCCCGGAACCAGGAGCGCTCCTCCCTGGAGGAGAAGATCTTCACAGCCACCTCCTCTCCCCTCCACTTGCCCCGCCACACCTCCCCGAAGCGGCCCTTCCCGATGCTCTCCTGCAGGATAATGGTGCGCGCGATCGTCCTCTGCACCAGCAGCGGCAGGCCTGGGGACACGTTACCGAGAGTAGGAGGAGTTTATGACTGGAACACACTCAGCACTTGTGTCTTTACAGGTCTTTACTACAGTTCACACACACTTCTTCGCCTGTAGTTTTACACTCCAAACCTGTAAGCCTTTTTCCATCTTCGAAACACCAACAAGGACCTACTGAAACCTGAGAGATTTCTGAATAATCAAGAGTAACGTTCCCATGTTTGCAGGATGATAAAAGGCAATGTTTTGAACGGTTGTAACGGTTGGCAAGAGCATATTTATGGTAGCTGGTGTGTCCTTCACTAGACATAAGAAAGAGTCAGGGAAGGCTGGGATATCTGGGAATGTGTGTCTGTGATCAGATCAAGAGTGTCTGGTGTTTATGATGATCTGTGTGTTTCTGGATGGCAGTTTTCTGGTGTGTGTTCATGTAGTTGAAGTGTGTTTCTCAGATTACTGATGCACAAACACAGTTTTATTCACTTTTGTAACCTTATTTTCCTTACATGCACATTAAGGAAGGTCAATTTTAATTAAGAACAATTGTTTCAAAATAAAAAAGCACTTTAAAGTGAATGTCATTTCAGTAACAGATGTGATGTTTCATTGGTTTATATTTGCTTGTTGCGCCCTCTTGTGGACACAGGAGACAATACAGCACTCTGATCCTCTCACATGAAGGATTGCCTTTTAAAGTAGAATATAATTAGAATTTTGCTAATAATTAAGAAAGAAATTCGAATTTAGCATTCCAGACATTCGGACAGCTCCACATGTTTTCACATCATTAAAAAAGTAAAGTAATCTGCTGACTAGACGCTGCATTGTAAACGGTAAGAGAGCTTGCAATGTGAGAGAACACACACAAGTCCGTCCAAGTGTTTAACACCACGATTGTTACCATCTATTTGCATTGGTTTATATTCAGCTGGTCGTTTCTATGCGTTGGTTATCCAGTGAAGTGGCATTTAAAGCTGGTGACGTCGTGAGATATTGATGTGCAGCCGACAGAAACATAAATCAGAAACTCATACGATGTCAGTTCTTGTTTTATAGTCACTGTAATAAAAGTAATTTTGATTAGATAATCATCAAGTGCTATAAAATAGAAGCAAATAAAGTGTGAGTATACATAAAATATGCATGTGTGTCTAAATGCAATGCTTTGGCCTTTGTGTAGACGATTAAAGATGGCCATGTAGGCATGATGACTGTGAAACGGGAACACTATACAGTAAGAGTCCATCTGTAACATTAACTAAGCTAGAAATTGTTAATTTGTTGATTCAAACATTTACTAAAACATCTTTACATTTTAAAGTAGTACCTCTTAACATTACTGATGCACTATGAACTAACATTAATGATCAAGGTATAATTCATATATTAATATTTATATTTAAGTACAGTACGTAGTCATGGTTCATTAATGGGTTTTTTTGTGTAATAAAGTTCAGCACTATTTTGTGTGTTGTGTTTGTTTTCATTCAGAATCTATTTTCGGTAATCTGGTTGTCTGTAAATCGGTCGAGCTCTAGTGACAAGGCCTGATAACACAAATGATCATGTCGCCAAAAATGTGAATGAACGGCTGTTAGGATGTTTGTTCAGACCAACAAAAACATTCAAGAGCAGTCAATGTGACAGATTGTTTAGTTTTTTTCAAATAAGATGTTTGCTTTGGTCACATGTCCAGGAGTCTTAATAGCGCAGGAAGAATTCAAAACCAGTTCTCTAGTATTTTATGATGCAAACACACACAAAAGAAAATCGAAACGATGTCTAAATGATGTCTTTTCTGCTCTGTGACAAACGGACGTCAGACACTGATGGTGCAGCACAGCTTTGAGCTCCAGAGTAACCGCTGTATTTCTGCTCTTCTGGAAGTCAGAGAGTGAACTTATATGGTCATTCAGCTCATCTGCCAAACTCTACACTCGTCTGAACAGACTAAATCATGTCGTGTCAGTGAGAACAGGCCTTTACCCCATTTTTTAACTTTCTTGGCGACGTGCCAGTAAAATAACTGGCACACAGTCTTTAATCCTGCCGGGGAAACACAACGAGACAAAGGGAAGGAGAGAGGGATGAAGATCCACGAACCAGACAACAAAGAGAGCAGCAGACGCAAACAAACACACATAAAGGACGAAAGTGTTTAGAAAGATTAACAGGTTTATATGAAGGGTAAAGAGTGTGAATGAAGCCAGAATAACCGGAATCACAAGAAGCGTTTCTTATGAATCAGATATGGGCGTAAAAGCAGGACTGACACTCGAAAGATGTCTTGAGGCAAGAAAACACAACCAGACGAACGCGACACTACCAGACGAACACTACCAGACGAACGCGACACTACCAGACGAACGCGACACTACCAGACGAACGTGACACTACCAGACGAACGCGACACTACCAGACGAACGCGACACTACCAGACGAACGCGACACTACCAGACGAACGTGACACTACAAGATGAACGCGACACTACCAGACGAACGTGACACTACAAGATGAACGCGACACTACCAGATGAACGCGACACTACCAGACGAACGCGACACT
This sequence comes from Pimephales promelas, assembly GCF_016745375.1. The sequence goes on from NW_024121133.1 coordinate 2,178,939, forward strand.
ACCAGACGAATGCGACACTACCAGACGAACGCGACACTACCAGACGAACACGACACTACCAGACGAACACGACACTACCAGAAGAACGCGACACTACCAGATGAACAAACGAACGCGACAATACCAGACGAACGCGACAATACCAGACGAACACGACACCACCAGAAGAACGCGACACTACCAGATGAACAAACGAACGCGACAATACCAGACGAACGCGACAATACCAGACAAACGCGACACTACCAGACGAACACGACACTACCAGAAGAACGCGACACTACCAGATGAACAAACGAACGCGACAATACCAGACGAACACGACACTACCAGACGAACACGACACTACCAGAAGAACGCGACACTACCAGATGAACAAACGAACGCGACAATACCAGACGAACACGACACCACCAGAAGAACGCGACACTACCAGATGAACAAACGAACGCGACAATACCAGGCGAACGCGACAATACCAGACAAACGCGACACTACCAGACGAACGCGACACTACCAGACGAACGCGACAATACCAGACAAACGCGACACTACCAGACGAACGCGACACTACCAGACGAACACGACACTACCAGACGAACACGACACTACCAGACGAACACGACACCACCAGAAGAACGCGACACTACCAGATGAACAAACGAACGCGACACCACCAGACGAATGTGACACTACAAGATGAACGCGACACTACCAGATGAAGAAACGAACGCGACAATACCAGACGAACGCGACAATACCAGACAAACGCGACACTACCAGACGAACGCGACACTACCAGACGAACGCGACAATACCAGACAAACGCGACACTACCAGACGAACGCGACACTACCAGACGAACACGACACTACCAGACGAACACGACACTACCAGACGAACACGACACTACCAGACGAACGCGACACTACCAGACGAACGCGACACTACCAGACGTACCAGACGAACGCGACACTACCAGACGAACGCGACACTACCAGACGAACGCGACACTACCAGACGAACGTGACACTACAAGACGAACGCGACACTACCAGACGAACACGACACTACCAGACGAACGCGACACTACCAGACGAACGTGACACTACCAGACGAACGCGACACTACCAGACGAACGCGACACTACCAGACGAACGCGACACTACCAGACGAACACAACACCACCAGACGAACGCGACACTACCAGATGAACAAACAAACGCGACACTACCAGACGAACGCGACACTACCAGACGAACGCGACACTACCAGACGAACGCGACACTACCAGACGAACGCGACACTACCAGACGAACGTGACACTACCAGACGAACGTGACACTACCAGACGAACGCGACACTACCAGACGAACGCGACACTACCAGACGAACGCGACACTACCAGACGAACGTGACACTACAAGATGAACGCGACACTACCAGACGAACGCGACACCACCAGACGAACGTGACACCACCAGACGAACGCGACACTACCAGACGAACGCGACACTACCAGTATGTGCCGGATGTGGTCATGTCGTAGAGGAGGTCTTTGAGTGTGTGTGAGAGTGTGTGAGAGTGTGTGAGAGTGTGTGTGAGTGTGTGTGAGTGAGTAAGACTCACCCGAGCCGGAGCCGGATGTGGTCATGTCGTAGATGAGGTCTTTGAGCGTGGTTCCCACAGTGATGAAGGGATGGTCCATCGTGGGGTCCTCCTCGTTCGGCACGCGGTGGTGGAGGACCGAGCGACTGTGGCAGATGTAGAACACCGTGACCATGAGGAAACACACCACACACACCGGACCCGCGATCAGCGCCGCGAACGCTACGGGCCCCAGAGCCACCGGCTTCTGTGTCGGCACTGTGTGTGTGTGAGAGAGAGAGAGAGAGAGAGAGAGACACACAGGTCAACAACATTACAGCAATCAAGGCCTTTAAAATACAGATATCAGTATAAAATAAATATATACAGAGAGTCTAACAACACATATATTGAACTCAGAATCTTGGATACAAAAAACAAGAAAATGGAAAGAACACGACAATCTTAATGGCATCTTTTTTTAGATTATTTTCATCTGGATGGAATTAAAGTCCAAATCATCATCTTTGAAAGTAACAGTACATGAAGACAGTGATTCTTCAGCTTTGTAAGTTCTTGTAATAGTGTTGCCAGATCTTGTGTTGATTATTGATTGACTGTAAGGAGTGAGGAGACACATGAGTCTTTGTAATGTGTTTCTTCCATCAAACTCACACAGTAACACCAGACTGTGTGTCTGGTTTCAAGTAAAAATGAGTCATGCTCGATTCTGCATGCTTAACATATTATCTGAAGCCTAGTAACACTTATTTCATTTTTAAATAGAGACGTTCCCACAGACGACCGTCTAGACTTCAGACAGACCCATTCCAGGGAAAATCACAAGCTCCCGTAAACAGCACACACACGCCGTGATTCATCCCAAGTGGATATCCATAACATCCATGAAGACGAGTTAATTAGAATGAGAGATCTGCACAGACGGAAGACTGAGGACAGAACATTGATCGCAACAGAAGTTGATCCCGACAGGCTGGACGAGAGCGTCTGTTCCCGAGAACTCTGTTTACAGGAAGTCTGTGGTCGAGGGCAGAGCCGGACTCCTTCATGCTACAGGAATGTGTGTATAAGTATAAATGTGCGCGGGGAGAGAGCTAGGCCGCAAAACAAAACAACCCCATTATAGAAATATATGATTGTAATGTATATATAATATAATGTAAATGCTCTGCTTGTCTGTAGAGCAATTAGGCCAAAAATGTTGTGATTCCATTTAAATCGGACTATAAAATAAAAGTAATAATATTAATAATAATAACAATTATTATCATTATCATTATTAATTCATGCTTAATTGTGATTATTATGAAAATGGTAAACAAATTAAGAATATGAATATTGTAATATTTACTGTAAAGAATTTTTCCAGTTTTTTATTTTACAGTAAAATATTAAAATACTATTTGTTTACCAATTTAATAATAATCACAATAAAACTAGCATAAACAAAATAGTAAAAAAAACAAAAAACAATTCTAATTTTCTCTAGTTTATTATTTTACAGTACAATCACAGCACTTAGGCCCGTCCACACTACTGCGTTTCGTTCCTCCCGTCCAGACGAAAACGGCAAAAACGAAGACCTAAAACGGGGAAGTTTAGAAACGCCGCAGACCCATTTTGCGTTTTGATTCTCCAGAGGGCGTTTTAGTGAAGACGGGACTAAACGGAGGACTTTAGAAACGCTGACGCATGCGCTCGTGCTCGGCTCTCTGATTGGGTGTCGTCAGTCATGGCGTATCCTTCCCTGATTCGTCAGCCACCCATCACATGACCCTTCCCCGGAAGAAAACATACAAAAACAGCCTGGACTACGTAACGCTAGCGACTACAAGATGGACAAGCGTTACTGACTTTGATGTCTTTGTAAGCAGCTGTTGTGCAAGTACACTTAGCATTTTACAATGCTACAACTGCCAACACGCGCCAGCACGCGCATGCCCAGTGTTGGTGAATGGTCACGTGATCCTCGTTTTCAGTGGTTGTAGTGTAGACAGAGATCGTATTTGTTTTATTTCTCCGTTTCTAAACTGAAACGCAGTAGTGTGGACGGGGCCTTGTTTTGGTGGTAATTTCTTCATTTTCAGACGTTCTGAGGCGTCTCAGCTGCTGATCTCGTGTGTGGTGTCAAACACAGATGTAGTTCATGATGAGCAGCATTTACTGTGACTGAGGCGCTGACGACAGGCGGATCATAAACAGGCGGAAAATAGCTCTACACAATAACTCTACACAAAATATTGATTCGACTGAGTTTTAATATTTTATTAGCCAAAACGCAAAGCGGTTCCTAGCGAGTGTGTAGCGCTGCTGAGTTCAGACGAGCCTGTGCTTCTGTTCTCGGCTGTTATCTGGGAATAATGGAGCTATTGACCAATCAGAATCCAGTATTGCACAGAGCCGTGCTGTATTGCAGAGGAGCGAGTGTCACCTGGGAAGGCGCTGAGGTTGGGGTTCTTGTTGCACCAGTCGGTGTCGCAGCACATGGGGAAGATGCCGGTGTCGTCTTTGGTGGAGGGCGCGCAGACGAAGGGCCGGTCGCGCGGGATCAGCTCGGTGTCGCTGATGCACCAGCTCTGCTGTGTGGTGACGCTACCCTGACGCGTGATGGACACGTAGCACAGCCCGTCCGTCGCACACGTGTGGTTCGGGCACCGGTGACAGTAGCACTGCAGGCCTGAGGACACACACACACACACACACACGAGGAAGAGTTAGGAAGAAAAACAATTTCACTTAGTCAAACAAAAAACGATCAGATGAACAGTGTTCACACAATGGTTACAACTTTTAGTTTTTGTATTCAGACTATTATATACATATTATTATATAAAATATAATTATAAGGCTGATTATCAAAAAATTTGGATTTAGATTTATCAGCCAACATATGGGTTATCAGCTTTCAAATATAAAAAATGATCGGTATCGGCCAAAATTTTCATATATAAGGAATACATAAAGGAATGAATAAATAATATATAATACACTGATCAATGATCAAATCATTTCTGCATTTTAAGTGGCACTCTTTATTTTAAAGCACTCTATGTGATCAACATGTTCATTAGAACAACTATTAAATCAAATTGACAAAAAAATGTAAGGAATATTGCAGTGTTTACTGGAAATGATTTCGTTTATCGATGCACATCATCATTATAGTGGATGGAGAAGACCAGCACTGCTTCCCTCTCATCACGAGTTCTCAAAAGTCCAATAATAAATCATCTCTGGTATAGAAACAGTCTTTTACTCAAGTCAAATATTCAATTATTTGACAAAAATATTGAAGTACACTTTAATTAAATTGTAGTGTTGGCAATGGATCTTGACATTTCTGCAGATATCCATACGTCTCAAATACAAGGATTCTTGTGCATAAAGCCTTGAAACATCCTCCTAAGGTCAGTAGCAGCTCATGTTGCAGTAAATCCCATGGGATGACTACAGAATAAAGCATTCTTAGAGCCTGAGATCAAGCAATCGGGATAAAGTGGGAAATATGGATTGCCAGTATTGAGGACTGGAGCCACGCCCTCAAGCAGATCGCCATGGTTACGGGCTCAGAGCGTCGCTAGGCAACAGGCAAACAATGTGCCGCTGTCGGTGCGGGATAATCCGGGGTTTCTCTCGGATCAACAGAGGAACAAAGATCTGCACTGATAAGCAGAAACTAAAAGCAGTCAGTGTTGTGAAAGGTCAGGTGTGTTTGCTGTGAGTCGGGATTATGCGTCTAGAACCACAGTGACCCTGAGCTGTGTGAACCGCACCTGGCGCATGAGCTCTGCTGAAGCTATAGATCATCACTGACGCTATAGATCACTAGATCATCATTGACGCTATAGATCATCACTGACGCTATAGGTCATCACTGAAGCTATAGGTCATCACTGAAGCTATAGATCACTAGATCATCATTGACGCTATAGATCATCACTGACGCTATAGGTCATCACTGAAGCTATAGATCATCACTGAAGCTATAGATCATTATAGATCATCACTGACGCTATAGATCACTAGATCATCATTGACGCTATAGATCATCACTGACGCTATAGATCATCACTGACGCTATAGATCACTAGATCATCATTGACGCTATAGATCATCACTGACGCTATAGGTCATCACTGACGCTATAGATCACTAGATCATCATTGAAGCTATAGATCATCACTGAAGCTATAGGTCATCACTGAAGCTATAGATCATTATAGATCATCACTGAAGCTATAGATCATCACTGAAGCTATAGATCATTATAGATCATCACTGAAGCTATAGATCATCACTGAAGCTATAGATCATTATAGATCATCACTGAAGCTATAGATCATCACTGAAGCTATAGGTCATCACTGAAGCTATAGACCATCACTGACGCTATATATCATCACTGAAGCTATACATCATCACTGACGCTATAGGTCATCACTAAGGTTATAGATCATCACTGAAGCTATACATCATCACTGAAGCTATAGGTCATCACTGAAGCTATAGATCATCATTATAGGAATTACAATGTGTCTATGTAAGTATGAAAGCTTGGAGTAAAATGTGTGTTCATAACCCAGCGCACATCACCAACATCATCAGAGGATCTAAAGCATTTTATGAAGTTTAAAAAAAATATTTATGTTTATTTTGTAATTAACATTGGTTAGGATATATCGCCTTGTCAATTTTCCATTTGCCTCCATTTCTCATCATCGAGGAACAAATCAGCCATCGGCTCTATTGTGTCTTTATCCCCAACCGTAGTGCGTGTGTGTGTGTGTGTGTGTGTGTGTGTGTGTGTCAAATCAGTCAACGGCTTTAGGCAAAAACTAAACAAAACTACAATATAACACAAAACACACACACGGAAAAAAAACTACAAAATACAACCACAAAATAAAACAAAATTAAACAAAACAACAAACAGTGATTAAACAAAACAACCATAAAATAAAACAACTCCAAAAGTTAAACAAAACAACAAAATTAAACTAAACAAAATAAAACATAAAAACAAAAACAGCAAATTAAATTGAACAAAACAACAAAATAAAACTAAATCAAATAAACACCACAAAATACTACAAGACAGGCACAAAATAAAATAAAACAAAACATAAGTAAATGACAAAACAAAACACAAAAATAAAGCACAAAAACAACAAAATTAAAAACTATGAAATAAAACAAAACGCAAAGGCTCACGCATCATTTTAGGACGTCATTGTTATAGTGTAATTAAGGAGTAATAGTAATTAACTGCATGTGCTTCCTGAGGGTTAGGGCTTGAAAGGATGCATAATGCTCAGGTATTACTACATGTGACGCAATATAGTGTGATTTTCAGAGTTTATTTTAGTTTACGGGCCGGAGCCGGATAGAAACACTCGTCTGTATCTGTAAGCTCAGTGTTTGAGTATTTGAGCTGCTCTTATGAATGTATATTACAAACAAGACGATCAATATCCTCTGTGCTCTACTGTGGTCTGTGTTGCACTATAAAGCTTATAATAAAAAGTATTCTCAAACGACAGCTCATAATCCTGCCTTGTGCGGAGTGAAACAGTAAAGCAAACAGACTCCAGCTCTGAGAGTCGAGGTGTAACCGTAGCGTTTCTCTTTGTCTCTGTGAACTACAGCCCTCCTTTGTGTCAGCAGGAGAGAAACAGATCAGAACACACACTAATGTCCATATTCTTGTGCATTTAAACACCTCGACATGGGCTTATTCATGAGATGAGTTTATTTAAAGGTGTGTAACGCCAGGAGAAGGACGGCTTGCTGAATCGCTCAAGGTTTGCCAGCATTATTCTCAGTGTTTTTCCAGCGCGAGGACAGTGTGTGCTAGAACACATCTCTACTGACGGCACACACCGGCTATTTGGTCTAGTGGAAATACACTGAAGGTTTGCATGGACACGAGGTTATCCAGTGTAAATCACAGCGAGAGGGAAACAGGATGAACCAGGCGTCACTGAGCTCACAGAGGTCTTAATTAATGCGCTTTAGAGATTAATTCTGTTAATTGGTTTATAGAAAATGTCAGTAATATACTGTATACAGTGAATAACTGTGATAGATCTAACTGTACATGCAAAATAATTTCACAGTAAAAGTCCAAAATTCCCTGCATTACACTTTACATTTGATGTATTTTTGTTGAAATAACGATGTTTCTTCATAGTTTCTTCTTCGAGATTCTTAGTCAATTCTTCACTTCTGAATTAGGCCCAAATCTAACATGGATTAGAAAGGCAAATATGGCCAATCGTGAATGCATTTTGACCAAGTGGCAACCTCCTGATCTCTCTCTTGAAACCAACATGGAATACCTTAAACTGCACTTCATCGACTGGCCACTAGAGACAGGCTGCAAAAGAGTGTCAATCACATAGACCTCCATGTTAAATTATCCAACTTTACAGCAGAAAAAGTGGAGTGACACGTGGCCAAGATGGTGACGGCAGGCTCCGCCCATTTTGGGCTTTTCTGAGATAGGATCTGAGAGGATCTGAGAGGATATGAGAGGATATGAGAAGATATGAGAGGATATGAGAGGATCTGAGAGGATATGAGAGGATATGAGAGGATATGAGAGGATATGAGATGATCTGAGAGGATCTGAGAGTATATGAGAGGATATAAGAGGATATGAGAGTATATGAGAGGATATGAGATGATCTGAGAGGATATGGGAGGATCTGAGAGGATATGAGAAGATATGAGAAGATATGAGAGGATATGAGAGGATATGAGAGGATCTGAGAGGATATGGGAGGATCTGAGAGTATATGAGAGGATATAAGAGGATATGAGAGTATATGAGAGGATATGAGATGATCTGAGAGGATATGGGAGGATCTGAGAGGATATGAGAAGATATGAGAAGATATGAGAGGATATGAGAGGATATGAGAGGATCTGAGAGGATATGGGAGGATCTGAGAGGATATGAGATGATCTGAGAGGATATGAGATGATCTGAGAGGATCTGAGAGGATATGAGATGATCTGAGAGGATCTGAGAGGATATGAGATGATATGAGTTGATCTGAGAGGATATAAGATGATATGAGAGTATATGGGAGGATCTGAGAGGATATGAGAGGATCTGAAAAGATCTGAGAGGAAATGAAAGTATATGGGAGGATATGAGAGGATCTGAGAGCATAAGAGAGCATCTGAGAGGATATGAGAGTAGATGAGAGGATATGAGAGGTTCTGAGAGCATATTAGAGGACATGAGAGGTTCTGTGAGGATCTGAGACGATATGAGAGTATATGAGACTATATGAGAGGATCTGAGAGGATATGAGAGAATATGAGAGGATCTGAGAGTATATGAGAGGATATGAGAGTATCTGAGAGGATATGAGAGAATATGAGAGGATCTGAGAGTATATTAGAGGATATGAGAGTATCTGAGAGTATGAGAGGATATGAGAGTATCTGAGAGGATATGAGAGGATATGAAAGGATCTGAGAGTATATTAGAGGATATGAGAGTATATGAGAGAATATGAGAGGATCTGAGAGTATCTGAGAGTATATGAGAGTATATGAGAGGATCTGAGAGGATATTCGAGGATATTAGAGGATCTGAGAGTATCTGAGAGTATCTGAGAGTATCTGAGAGTATATGAGAGTATATGAGAGTATATGAGAGTATATTCGAGGATATTAGAGGATCTGAGAGTATATGAGAGGATATGAGAGTATCTGAGAGTATATTCAAGGATATTAGAGGATCTGAGAGTATCTGAGAGTATGAGAGTATCTGAGAGTATATGAGAGGATATGAGAGGATCTGAGAGGATCTGAGAGAATATGAGAGGATCTGAGAGGATCTGAGATTATATGAGAGTATCTGAGAGTATATAAGAGGATATTAGAGGATATTAGAGGATCTGAGAGTATCTGAGAGTATATGAGAGGATATTAGAGGATATGAGATGATCTGAGATTATATGAGAGTATCTGAGAGTATATAAGAGGATATTAGAGGATATTAGAGGATCTGAGAGTATATGAGAGGAACTCTGCACTCCAGTGACGAAGGAGAGAGAGGGAAGTGTGTGTAAACACTGACTCAGTGTTTGTCCTGCTGCTCTGAACGCCTGAATCTGCGGAGCAACACAAAGCCAAGACTATTCTGGGACGGGTCAGCAGACTGAGATGAGCTGCGGGCAAACCACTCGCTCGACCCAAACAAAACCAGCAGCCAAACTCCAGCGGGGATTCTGGGTCCGTCATGAACGTGTGTGTTTATTACTCCAGTCTGAATTGGGAAACAAAGACATTTGATCCGTGTAATAACAGCGTGGTGGTGACACTTAGATTTTTTGCTGAACTCCCACCAACCCTAAAACACATTTGTCACTGTAACAATCCTGCAGTTTCAGCTCTGGCTTCTGATTGGTCCACAGCATTACTATCCCATGATGCCACAGGACTCCACTCATACGTTCAAGAGTAGATACATCTCTAAAATCTAATGGGAAAATTCATTCTAAAACAAACAGAACTTCATTTTTATAATATTGAATTATACACTCACCTAAAGGATTATTAGGAACACCACACTAATCCTGGGTTTGACCCACTTTCGGACAACGTGAGCGACGGTTTAGCCAATCACAACACACCGGGCCAAACTAGCCAATCTGAGCCCACTGCCTGTTTCTGAGGGAGTGGTTTCATAGAATCAGGAAGTCGATCGCTCGTTCAGGGGACAGAGGAGAGCGCGGCTGACAATAAAGGTGAAGTTTATGAAAAATAAGACTTTTAAAAAAGAAAAACCACGAATACGTGTTATTTAACATGCCCTTTAAAGCCCAGAACACACCAAGCAGACGCCAACGAACTAGCGCTGATGAAGGCAGACTGTGTTGTCGCCTCTTGTCCGCGCTCGTCGAGGTAAAAAGCTGCACTTGAACACACCGAGAGAACTACAGGCGACTGTCAGCTATAATGTGCGTTCTGCGCCCGCGTGTAATGAGCCAACTGTCTATTTTTGCAGATATATTAGTCTATATTCGTCATTCAAAAAGGAAAACCGACGCTGGCGGCTGCAGACACACATAACGTAAACAAAGCAGCGCGTGGAATATCAGTCCTGCTAAACACTTTCTTTATTCCACTCCGCTCACGTTAATATTAAAATATACGCCAAGGAACACTCAGGTAAGAAGACGTAACATAAGAACAGCCTTCTATCTTTACCGTTTTGACTTCTTTGCTTGCTGTTTTGCTTTTATTCTCGTGCACTGACTCTTTCACTAAGCTGAACATGTTAAACTGTTTTTGGGAACTCCTAAAACAAAAATAGGAACATTTCAAATGCTATGATAGGGGCTCTTTAAGGATATCAGATTTCAGATTCTGGTTTTTAAACTGTTCTTCCCCATCTACAGAACAGAACCGTGGTTTGGAGCAGCATGAAGCCAAGTGAACGATGATAACGGTTATTTAGGGTGGTTATTTGGGCCATTTATTAGCGATGGTGATATCTTCCATTAGCAGAGAAGTTCATCACATTTATATTGAAGCACATCCCGTGAAACAGTCTAAGAGGAATGCTTTAATTACATTACAGAATAAAATAGGCCATTAAGGGAAAGCATGCAACTTCGAGTCTCGTATAAGCTTAATTCCTCCAGCTGTATCTGATGAAGAGCTCAGCCACGGCCAGATGAACAGAGCAGGCCCGCCTCCGCGCACTCGCTGGGTCGAGGAATGAAAAGGACTGGAGCGGATTCATCTAACGCGGACACAAAGCAAGCAGGGGAAAAGGCTCTCGAGACAATGACTACCGATTTTGGGAATCAATGACAATTGGATTCCACATCTTCGGGGCCGTTGGCTTCGACCACTTTTGTAGTAATTGAATTATCTGGCTTTGAAAAGCCAAGTGCGGTTCGCTGTGTGTTCGGCTCGCATGCGTTTGGGCCACTGGTGTAATCCTCCTCATAAAGAGTGTGTGCTTTGTGCTCTTGTTGATTAAAGTGCCTGTTGAGGTTTCAGAGCCAAGATGATTCATCGATGTAAACTGGTAAAGCGGAAAACTAGATTGGTTCACATTCGCAACCACAAATCTCACTCGGCTAATAATATGAGACAGAATTTGAGCCATCAAAGTGAAAAAAGACGGTCCCACTTTACAATAAGGTTGATTAGATAACATTAGCTAACACATTAACTAACATGAGCAACACATTTGTAACTGGATTTATTCCTCTTTGTTGGTTAATATAAATACAGCTGTTCATTGTGTTAGTTCACAGTGCATTAACTAATGTTTACAAATACAACCTTCGATTTGAATGTGTTCGTAAATGTTGAAATTAATATTAACTAAGATTAATAAAGCTTTAGAAGTACAGTTAATGTTATCTAATGAACCTTATTGTAAAGTGTCACCAAAAAGACTACATGAACGCCAGTATTAAACAGCATTAATTTATATATGTGGGTTAGGGTTAACAAGGATGTTTAACAAGGAACAAAAACCTGTTTTATTGCTCCAATATAGATTTCATAGCTACAAATTAAGAATATACGTCCACAACTTTATAATTTAAGGCCATGCTTCTCCATGAAACCCTTCCCTGTCCCCTTTATATAGCGCACTGTTTGGGAGGACAGACATTTGTAGTGGTGTACGAAACCATTGCTGATATTTTCAAGTGCTCTCATTCAATCCCATAATGCACATCAATCATGGGAGTACAATCAATACACACTCAGTGAAATTATGATCCAAAGATCCGAACTTTCGGCACACTTGATGTCCTATTCGCTCGCTCGTTTTCAATCAGTCCTTCAGTGGTCTGTACTGGAGTAGTGTAGGGTATAGTGGTCTGTAATGGAGTAGTGTAGGGTATAGTGGTCTGTAATGGAGTAGTGTAGGGTATAGTGGTCTGTAATGGAGTAGTGTAGGGTATAGTGGTCTGTACTGGAGTAGTGTAGGGTATAGTGGTCTGTAATGGAGTAGTGTAGGGTATAGTGGTCTGTAATGGAGTAGTGTAGGGTATAGTGGTCTGTAATGGAGTAGTGTAGGGTATAGTGGTCTGTAATGGAGTAGTGTAGGGTATAGTGGTCTGTAATGGAGTAGTGTAGGGTATAGTGGTCTGTAATGGAGTAGTGTAGGGTATAGTGGTCTGTAATGGAGTAGTGTAGGGTATAGTGGTCTGTAATGGAGTAGTGTAGGGTATAGTGGTCTGTACTGGAGTAGTGTAGGGTATAGTGGTCTGTACTGGAGTAGTGTAGGGTATAGTGGTCTGTACTGGAGTAGTGTAGGGTATAGTGGTCTGTAATGGAGTAGTGTAGGGTATAGTGGTCTGTGCTGGAGTAGTGTAGGGTATAGTGGTCTGTAATGGAGTAGTGTAGGGTATAGTGGTCTGTAATGGAGTAGTGCAGGGTATAGTGGTCTGTACTGGAGTAGTGTAGGGTATAGTGGTCTGTAATGGAGTAGTGCAGGGTATAGTGGTCTGTAATGGAGTAGTGTAGGGTATAGTGGTCTGTAATGGAGTAGTGTAGGGTATAGTGGTCTGTACTGGAGTAGTGTAGGGTATAGTGGTCTGTAATGGAGTAGTGTAGGGTATAGTGGTCTGTAATGGAGTAGTGTAGGGTATAGTGGTCTGTAATGGAGTAGTGTAGGGTATAGTGGTCTGTAATGGAGTAGTGTAGGGTATAGTGGTCTGTAATGGAGTAGTGTAGGGTATAGTGGTCTGTAATGGAGTAGTGTAGGGTATAGTGGTCTGTACTGGAGTAGTGTAGGGTATAGTGGTCTGTAATGGAGTAGTGTAGGGTATAGTGGTCTGTAATGGAGTAGTGTAGGGTATAGTGGTCTGTAATGGAGTAGTGTAGGGTATAGTGGTCTGTGCTGGAGTAGTGTAGGGTATAGTGGTCTGTAATGGAGTAGTGTAGGGTATAGTGGTCTGTAATGGAGTAGTGCAGGGTATAGTGGTCTGTACTGGAGTAGTGTAGGGTATAGTGGTCTGTAATGGAGTAGTGCAGGGTATAGTGGTCTGTAATGGAGTAGTGTAGGGTATAGTGGTCTGTAATGGAGTAGTGTAGGGTATAGTGGTCTGTACTGGAGTAGTGTAGGGTATAGTGGTCTGTAATGGAGTAGTGTAGGGTATAGTGGTCTGTAATGGAGTAGTGTAGGGTATAGTGGTCTGTAATGGAGTAGTGTAGGGTATAGTGGTCTGTAATGGAGTAGTGTAGGGTATAGTGGTCTGTAATGGAGTAGTGTAGGGTATAGTGGTCTGTAATGGAGTAGTGTAGGGTATAGTGGTCTGTAATGGAGTAGTGTAGGGTATAGTGGTCTGTGCTGGAGTAGTGTAGGGTATAGTGGTCTGTGCTGGAGTAGTGTAGGGTATAGTGCTCTGTAATGGAGTAGTGTAGGGTATAGTGGTCTGTAATGGAGTAGTGTAGGGTATAGTGGTCTGTAATGGAGTAGTGTAGGGTATAGTGGTCTGTAATGGAGTAGTGTGGGGTATAGTGGTCTGTACTGGAGTAGTGTAGGGTATAGTGGTCTGTAATGGAGTAGTGTAGGGTATAGTGGTCTGTACTGGAGTAGTGTAGGGTATAGTGGTCTGTAATGGAGTAGTGTAGGGTATAGTGGTCTGTAATGGAGTAGTGTAGGGTATAGTGGTCTGTAATGGAGTAGTGTAGGGTATAGTGGTCTGTACTGGAGTAGTGTAGGGTATAGTGGTCTGTAATGGAGTAGTGTAGGGTATAGTGGTCTGTAATGGAGTAGTGTAGGGTATAGTGGTCTGTGCTGGAGTAGTGTAGGGTATAGTGGTCTGTAATGGAGTAGTGTAGGGTATAGTGGTCTGTAATGGAGTAGTGTAGGGTATAGTGGTCTGTAATGGAGTAGTGTAGGGTATAGTGGTCTGTACTGGAGTAGTGTAGGGTATAGTGGTTTGTAATGGAGTAGTGTAGGGTATAGTGGTCTGTAATGGAGTAGTGTAGGGTATAGTGGTCTGTAATGGAGTAGTGTAGGGTATAGTGGTCTGTAATGGAGTAGTGTAGGGTATAGTGGTCTGTAATGGAGTAGTGTAGGGTATAGTGGTCTGTAATGGAGTAGTGTAGGGTATAGTGGTCTGTAATGGAGTAGTGTAGGGTATAGTGGTCTGTAATGGAGTAGTGTAGGGTATAGTGGTCTGTACTGGAGTAGTGTAGGGTATAGTGGTCTGTAATGGAGTAGTGTGGGGTATAGTGGTCTGTACTGGAGTAGTGTAGGGTATAGTGGTCTGTAATGGAGTAGTGTAGGGTATAGTGGTCTGTACTGGAGTAGTGTAGGGTATAGTGGTCTGTAATGGAGTAGTGTAGGGTATAGTGGTCTGTAATGGAGTAGTGTAGGGTATAGTGGTCTGTAATGGAGTAGTGTAGGGTATAGTGGTCTGTAATGGAGTAGTGTAGGGTATAGTGGTCTGTAATGGAGTAGTGTAGGGTATAGTGGTCTGTACTGGAGTAGTGTAGGGTATAGTGGTCTGTAATGGAGTAGTGTAGGGTATAGTGGTCTGTAATGGAGTAGTGTAGGGTATAGTGGTCTGTGTGCTGGAGTAGTGTAGGGTATAGTGGTCTGTAATGGAGTAGTGCAGGGTATAGTGGTCTGTAATGGAGTAGTGTAGGGTATAGTGGTCTGTAATGGAGTAGTGTAGGGTATAGTGGTCTGTACTGGAGTAGTGTAGGGTATAGTGGTTTGTAATGGAGTAGTGTAGGGTATAGTGGTCTGTAATGGAGTAGTGTAGGGTATAGTGGTCTGTAATGGAGTAGTGTAGGGTATAGTGGTCTGTAATGGAGTAGTGTAGGGTATAGTGGTCTGTGCTGGAGTAGTGTAGGGTATAGTGGTCTGTAATGGAGTAGTGTAGGGTATAGTGGTCTGTAATGGAGTAGTGTAGGGTATAGTGGTCTGTAATGGAGTAGTGTAGGGTATAGTGGTCTGTAATGGAGTAGTGTAGGGTATAGTGGTCTGTGCTGGAGTAGTGTAGGGTATAGTGGTCTGTAATGGAGTAGTGTAGGGTTATAGTGGTCTGTAATGGAGTAGTGTAGGGTATAGTGGTCTGTAATGGAGTAGTGTAGGGTATAGTGGTCTGTGCTGGAGTAGTGTAGGGTATAGTGGTCTGTAATGGAGTAGTGTAGGGTATAGTGGTCTGTAATGGAGTAGTGTAGGGTATAGTGGTCTGTGCTGGAGTAGTGTAGGGTATAGTGGTCTGTAATGGAGTAGTGCAGGGTATAGTGGTCTGTACTGGAGTAGTGTAGGGTATAGTGGTCTGTAATGGAGTAGTGTAGGGTATAGTGGTCTGTAATGGAGTAGTGTAGGGTATAGTGGTCTGTAATGGAGTAGTGTAGGGTAAGGTGGTCTCACTGGTCTGTAATGGAGTAGTGTAGGGTATAGTGGTCTGTAATGGAGTAGTGTAGGGTATAGTGGTCTGTAATGGAGTAGTGTAGGGTATAGTGGTCTCACTGGTCTGTAATGGAGTAGTGCAGGGTATAGTGGTCTGTACTGGAGTAGTGTAGGGTATATGTGGTCTGTAATGGAGTAGTGTAGGGTATAGTGGTCTGTGCTGGAGTGTGTAGGGTATAGTGGTCTGTAATGGAGTAGTGTAGGGTATAGTGGTCTGTGCTGGAGTAGTGTAGGGTATAGTGGTCTGTAATGGAGTAGTGTAGGGTATAGTGGTCTGTAATGGAGTAGTGTAGGGTATAGTGGTCTGTACTGGAGTAGTGTAGGGTATAGTGGTCTGTAATGGAGTAGTGTAGGGTATAGTGGTCTGTAATTGGAGTAGTGTAGGGTATAGTGGTCTGTAATGGAGTAGTGTAGGGTATAGTGGTCTGTGCTGGAAGTAGTGGTAGGGTATAGTGGTCTGTAATGGAGTAGTGTAGGGTATAGTGGTCTGTAATGGAGTAGTGTAGGGTATAGTGGTCTGTAATGGAGTAGTGT